>DWNE01009822.1:0-10680 GCA_018249875.1 Cecropterus toxeus
GGGCTATGACTGTAAGAAGCGGTTATCTTTATGTTATGAATCTTACTATTTTTACGTGTCTGCGCCAGGAGGGTAATGTTTTTCGAGTGTTTATGTATGTATGTATGTCCATTTCTTTGGCACGCGCTACAGTGCAAACATATCTTTAGAAAATATTTTATTAATGGCGCCTGGAAATAAAGGAAAGGGGGAGAGGGGAGTGACGATTTTTTTATTATAACAACATATCGACATTAAATGTAACCTTAAAAATAGACCAATCTAAAAATATAGATCATAATACTTGACTATTTTGACAAAATCTCATATAAGTGTTAAATTTAATTTATATCATTATGAACAAAAAATATTTTAGCGTCATCTGTTATACATTGTCGGAACTATTAAGTATTGAACAAAACTAAGCGGGCTGCGCTGTTAGTTCGACTTAATGCGGGGCACTGTTCGTAAATGGCGTTATTTTTATTATGATACATTAAAATAATAATAATATTCTTTATAGTACCCAAAAAAGAGGAAATTATACACTAATAATTACAATAAAAAAAAATACAGAAAGGCGGTCTTATCGCTAAACAGCGATTTCTTCACGTCATTTAGTTCCTGTCGCAATCTTATCTTTTATGCACGAACACGATGTTTCACATCTACCAGGTTTGACATCTAGCTAACGATCGTACAGTCCACCTAATGATAAATGATCACTACTCATGGACATCTGAAAGCAACTTTCTATAAGAAGAAAGGGTCTTATTTGAAGTCAATACAGATGTGATGCTACTCTTGAGGGCTAAGATAGCTGCCTTATATATAACTGAGCCGGCAACCACACCCTTCCAACTCCTACAAGAACTGCTTCAGGCTAGAAATTAGTTAGACGCTAAAGGTTTGGATGTGGTACCTTACAGTCGAATTACACTAGTTCTACCACCTGGCATGCTGTTTAATCCAATACACAACACGTAACTTTCCTATTAAGAGAGAAATAGGTGTGATTAGAATCGGTGGCAACCCTACGTCAAGCAGGGATTACCGCCATCTGTCGGAGCAACGTGGAAGTTCACACGTCAGTCCAACTGCACTTACCGCTAAGCTTAATCCCGTGTCTAACATTTATTTGCCATTTTGTAAGAGAATAAGGAAATTCCTATCTCTAATATAAGTCTTTAATCTCTAATTACCCGAGTGCGTCAGAAGGAGAGTAATGTTTTTCAAGCGAATGTATGTTTGTATGTATGTCAATTTCTTTGGCACGGGCTACAGACCGAACGGCTTGACGACTCAAGTGTGACATATCATTAGAATCGTCTCAGTTTGCCGAGTGACAAAGGCTATATATTTAAAAATAAACAGCACCTACAAATAGAGGAGAAGACGGGGAGAGGGAGCGAGTACCTTCTTTATATCGCGAGAATATGAATGTCGAAAAGCTAGTAAATAGATCATTCTAAATATAATAATAATAATAATAATATCTTTGTTTTTGCAAAATTAAAAATATATAATATATTATAGTACTTTTGCTTGACTATTTTGTCCCAAAAATTATATAAGGCGTTAAATAAGATATATCATTATAAACAAAAAATCGTTTTACGCAATGGTTTTTTGTACTATTTTTGACAATGTTTCTAGTTTGAAATTTACAGTTTACACAAAAGGAAATGTTGAACAAGTTGATAGGAAATCTTTATAAGAAATAATCCAAGTTTATCCTTGAGTCATAGGTGTCATAACACAGTCAGAGATAACGAAGTAGATCAATATTACAATATGACAGCGAATAAATGTCTCACTATCAGAATTGTATTTGACCATATCACAAAACGTCAAATAATTATGACACAAACAGATAAAAGAAATAAACAATATATTATTAGAATAGGGCTACGGTATACCCTACGTTTCATAAGAGGCGACTAAAAAGACGCTTCTGCGGTCATTTATTTATTTATTTTTTTACTACAATTAAAACGGTTACAGCAATTACATTAATTATAGACACCACCAGTTATGCTTCTCGCTCACAGAACCTCATACATCAGATAGCAAGAGAGGAACGCATCGTCCAGCCAAATGACCTCGGGAAGGATGGCGGTATACATGATCGTACACCGTCGTAAAGATGCGGTGAGCCCAATAGCTCATCTGGATGGGTCAACGCACTCAGAGGACTCCAGTTGCAATTCTTTGGAGATCCCGGTGTCCTCTTCGCTGAGAACGTCCCTGAGGGGTTTTAGTTCTATTAAAATCCCACATAACTCGGTATCGGTCCCCCTTTGATTTGCTTTCGAGAACAAAAAAGGTCTCACGGACATACATATATAAGGTAACTAGAACGGCCACAAATAACATGTGGTCACATTCTGTTTACATTCTTATATAATCTAAGACTCAAGATAGTACGAAAGATTGTGATAGTGACAAGTACCATGTAATCAACATAGTATTAAATAACGCCTTTTCTATTTTCATAAACACTTAATGCATATTCATCATCCACCTACATCATCTATAATTCAAAGAATATTATTAAAGTTCATAGTAAAATACCCTTACACGTAGTACATTCACATTTTTATTTAAATTTTCACGAATAAATAATTAATTATCATTAATCAAATAAATTTTAAAA
Source organism: Cecropterus toxeus (assembly GCA_018249875.1). Lineage (NCBI taxonomy): Eukaryota > Metazoa > Arthropoda > Insecta > Lepidoptera > Hesperiidae > Cecropterus > Cecropterus toxeus. Next base: position 2,636 of record DWNE01009822.1, read on the forward strand.
AATAAGTTTAAATATTTTTATTCTTAAATATTTATACATTATTTCCGCAAATTCAGCCTACATATTACCGATACAATTTTACTATGACGTACGGTACAACACTATTTCCGAACTGTCAACTGTCAAATGTCAGTTGTGACGTCACTCACTCTTAGGTATTTCGTTATTTGTCCCTGTAGTTTCGGGACCAGAATAGGGCTACGGTAACCCCTGTCGAAAGAGGCGACTAAGAGGGGCTTCCGGGGTTTCGGGCAACAAGAGAGGGAACTCGAACCGTCCAGCCAAGCGACCCCGGAAAGGACGGCGGTAAGAATCCCACATAACCCGGCGTTGCACCAACGGCGTTGGGTACCTTTTGAAGGTTTCCCCTTCGTTACAAAAAAAAAGGAATTTCGTTATTTTTTTCAATTACTCGAGGTTTTTATTTTCATATACATAACAGGTTCAATATTTTTGAACTTATTTAATGGTTTTACGCTCAGTTCACCGTAGTTCTAACAGCCCCGGACCTAGGGAAGGGCAAGCCGGGGCCTATGCCCAGGGCGGCAAGTTCAGAGAACGGCAAATCTCAAACCTTACAAACTAATGCGCAACTCAAAAATTTTTTTAACTTTGACCATTAGGACGTCTAGTCAGCACGAAGTGGAACTCTTGATACGTATACGTTTTCATGACCATCAATTATTGGACATTTGATCGCTGTAGTGATGGTATAAATATATTCAACTGGGCAGGGGCGGCATTTTTATGTTTTTACCCGCCTAATTTAGCTTAATTTAGTCTTGCATAAGTTATTTTAACTAAAGCGTTCTCAATATAATTATCCTAAAATTCATAATATTATTACCCAACCTGACTATAATAGCGATCTTACACGCGATGGGTACCAGGTTCGATCCCCGGCCGGACAGATATCTCATTAAAAAATGTTGATTTAGTTGAGTCTGTGTACTTGTCTGTTGATTTTGAGTGTGTTTATAAATTCATGGCACCCACGACACTTATTATAAATCTGGTAAGACAATAAATGGGAATATTTATAAAAATGAAAAGGTTATTTTCCAAGTTCGTAATTCCTATTATACAATAATAATATAATTCAAGTTAGTACATAAATAATATGTTGAATTAAATCGAATTATAATGTGTACACAAAAAAATTAAAAAATATACTATTTAAATCTGTTAATGTTAAACTAAACTAATTAATTTGGAATTCAGAACAATAAAACTTAACTGCAGACAGCAGCCTGTTTTGGCAGCTTAAAATCGATACAATAACTCCGAACCATTCGATTTAATTACGTTTAAATAAAGCGTGAATAATTTTGAATTCGGAACAATATTAAACGTATACCTGTTTAAAAATGTTAAACCTGTTTAAAAATAATCGATACATTACCGTAGAATCGCACAATCACAACACTACTGACTAAACACGCACCTATCAAACATTTCTTGATCAACTTGTTTTCCTCCGACGTAACGTTCCGTATATCATACGGCAAGTCTAGCCACGCCATCTTGGGTATTGTGCACTGTGGCCTCCAGCCCGTAGTTTTCAATATATGGCTAATATCTAATCGTAAGCCTATCGATCTATTGTATCGATAAGACTGAGCGTTCGATTTTGGCACGCGTGCATATGGTTAACGGTTTGTTTTAGCACGCACACTTTTTACAGTAAATTTCGACGGTTTTTACGTATTCTATATATGTACACTTGTTATATAATGTTTTGTTGAATTACAGTAATATTATGACAAATTATAAATGTTATGGCAGTAATAAAAAAACAATATTAGATACTTTAAACATTATGTCGATAGCATTCTAAGCAGGAGAAAAGATAACGCTTATTGACGAACCTGAAACGTAACGCTATCAACTGCTAAGTATTATATATATGATCTGATGGAAGTATGGAAGTAGCAAAGTAACCTGCAGTCCAGTCCACCTGATGGTAAGTGGTCACTGCCGCCCACGGACATTTGTAACAAACCCCAGACAAGACCAGTTTTACCTTTTTTTGTCACGAGGGAAACCTTCAAAAGGTAAGGGGAAAACCTGGTACGCCTCGGATAAGTATGGCTCCCTTACCCCACCCTTCAGAACATAACACAGCAGCGCTATACACTGCTGTTAGGCAGAAACGAGTGGCGCTGGTACTTCTTAAGTTGAACTACAAAGAGTTCTACCACCTTCTGGACAGCATGACCTTGTAGGGACTGACACAGCAAAATATTGTCGCCCGTTGGGATCACGGGCAGTCCTTTGTTAGCTGTGAAAAGGTGGGCACGTGCGCTCGTAATGTGAAGTAAAAAATAAACTTTGAGTGGCAAACAGTGACTGACTTTCCTTAATACTTTCCCTACACAAACCATACAGGACTATACACAGTAAAGGACTCAACAATTATCTAAGGCATTCCAATTTAGTCCTCAAGGGCAGCAAGGTATCTGTAGCCGATCTCAAGTAGAATTCAGGTAGAACTAGCAGGTGGTAGAACCAGTGTAATTTGATCGGGGAGGTACCACCGCCGCATCTATTTCTAGCGTAAAACAGTTTTCACGTTTCGCTGCAATGCATAGCAAGGCTAATTCGTTGACCGAAATATGTACCAGCATTCTGATCATTCGCTGACTCTATCAAACATTTAAACAAATGCTTAAAAATAATTAAGCATTTAATCCACACGGTCCCATAGTTTCTTAAAGTTAAAGTTATAGTTTTAAAAGTTATATTTAATTACATCTCCATATTTCTGGCACTTTGTGCATTATTATTTTTAATACTAATCTACCTCAATCTGCGACTCCGCTGTGGAACAGTATTAGATTGACGGCAAAAATATTTGCCTAAGACTGCAATAAACTAGTAATTTTAAATTTTACAACGCCGATCCCTTGCAACTACAGTTAATAGATAAATATATAGCGGGTATAAATCTGGATGGTCGTACAAATTGCCCGGCGACCCGTGGCTAGGGGACGCCGCCCTCTCATTTATAACGCCTTGAGGCTCTCAACTTGTGATTTAAACTGCTTATTGCACGAAAACATTTCAACTTTTCGATAAAATCATGTACGAAACTCTTTCTGTGCCAAAACTTGTGATAGTTAATAAACTTTTACTTTTGGTTATAATGGCTAGGAACGCAGATAGCTGACGTAAGTTATATGTTACTTTTCATGTGAAACTCTTTAGGCGCATTGCGATGCTTACATTTATTTATTTTAGCGCCATCTGTTGTGCATCGTCGGAACCATTAAGTATCGAACAAAACTAAACGCCCTACGGTTTTAGTTCGACTTAGTGCGGGGTACTGCGCGTAGATGGCGTCATTTTCATAATGCTATATATTTAGTTCCTGTCGTTGTTTGTCGTTGCTTGTCGTTACATACGCACACGATGTTTGACCTCTGCCAAGAGTCCTGTGACGGTTTTTTTTTATATTTAAAAAAAAATCATTTGTTTCATTTTTCTTTTTTACTTATTTGAACATATATGGAGACTGCTTAAAGTAATTAAACAATGTCCACGATATTTTAGTAGGTTTATATATAATAAAAACATTGAAGCTAAACTAAAATAAAGAAAAAAACAATTCATTCAAAATTACATCGTCGTCGTCAATCGATTATTATTGTCGCTTTGAAATTTTTTAGAGATGTGTAAATTTCTTCACGATGTTTTCCTTCGTAATACCACGGTAATAGTATGTGATACTATTACCGTTGTAATACAGAAGTGATAAAAATAATTTCTAATTCGCACGTCATTTTAAGACAAACCGGTCAAGTGGGAATCGAACTCGCGCACGAAGGGTTCCGTCCCATCACTACATAGTATAAAACAATGTCTCTTTTCGATGTCTGTCTGTCCCTACGTTTGCTCAGATCTTTAAAATGATTGAATCTTTAAAATTATCTTTGGAATGATTCACGAGGAAGGTATTTAGTTATCATAATTTGTATAATACATGCATAATATAATACAGAAATGCTGATAATTTTAGAGGTTTCTAATGTGATGTCGTAAATGAACACATTATCTTATGATAAAAAAAAACTGTGTACGTTGTGTACTGTGTTGTGTACTGTATAATACCGCACGTTTGCAATGCACATGTGCGAAGCCGCTGTGTTTGTAGTATATGAGCCCCTGCTCATATATTATTACTTAAATGTTGATTTTATTTTGTTTTTAGTAACTGTTGTTAAAGCGGCAACAGATATACAGAATTGGTGAAAATTTCAATTGTCTAGCTCTCACGGCTCATGGGATACAGCCTAGTGACAGACAGACGGACAGCGTAATCTTAGTAATGGGTTTCCGTTTTTACCCTTTGGGTACGGAACCCTAAAAATCAGCGGTGCGTGCTTCGGATTCAAACGTCGGACCTTTACCCTATTAACAGGCGCCACTTTTAAATATATAGCCTATATACTTTTTTAACTGAGACAATTCTAATGATATGTCTATGTCACAATCCGTCAAGCCGTTTGGGCTGTAGCGCGTGCAAAGAAATGGACATACATACGAATTAACACACATACAAACGTACATACATACATACGCTCAGAAAACATCACCCCCCTTGTGGCCCAGTCAAGTAGAGAGAAAAGAACACATACACACACACACATTATCTTTTAGTAGGTGTCCAACTAGAAATTTTACATGCATCGTGACTAACGGACAACACCGTGAATCATACTTCTTAATGCCTACAGAATTGTCCCATGATTCACGTTATGATAAGCGACAGATAAAATATATTGATATTGATAATATAATAAGAAAATTTGAAATATATAGGTGTTATTTAACGAGCTTTTACAAAAAAGATATAGTGTCCTGCCTCATTCTTGAACTAAACTTGCTCTTGTGTATCTCTATGTTAAATGTGTTAAGATTAAAAGTAATTTCCCGATGTTAAAAATTAATCGGTTTTTACCCAACTGCGTCAGAAGGATGATGTATGTATGTTTGTTTGTATGTATGTCCATTTCTTTGGCACGCGCTACAGCCCATACGGCTTGACGGACTGTGACAGACGGCATATCATTAGAATCATCTCATTTGGTAAAAGTAAATGTAAAAAGACCTATCTAAAAATATATATATTGTAATACTTTTACTTGACTATTTTGTCAAAAACTCATATCAACGTTAGATTAAATATACTTTCATCCATATGAACAAGAATTTACTTGAAGCAGTCGTGTTTTTTGTTTTAATGTTGTTAACGATATTGCTAGTATTCATTTCCTTTCAGGTACATATGAAATACAAATACAATTTTCATGCTGCCATAAATGTGCACACGAAAGTAAGTAACGCTCACTTTTATATGAGGCGACCATCTCAGTCCTCGGGAGTAGCAGCGCATCTGGGATAGACTTCATATAGAACCCCTGTTCTATATGAAGATGCTTACAAATGTCCATGAGAGGCAGTAACCACTTACCATTAGGTGGGCAGCTTGCTCGTTTGCTACTTCATATTTATAAAAAAAGTACTTACAATTACTATATCAAATTTCAGTGTTTTTACCTTTTAAACTTACATACCGTCCTCAATTGAATTAAATTCGGTCAAAGCTTCAGATAGTAATTAGTCATTAAACTTCAGCGAATCTTTCCGAAACTTTGCAGAACGGTCGTCGGTCGCAAAGTTATTTTTACAGTTTAAATATAAAAAAAACACCCTTAATATACTGTAATAAAGGTTATACCAAAATAATAGAGTGACGAGATATGTTTGCCAAAGAATATCTCAAGTTTGAGAGGGTTAAGTTCGAAAATCGGATGATAGGTTCTGTTCGTAAATTAGTTTGGCAGCTCAACCATTTAAGCTGGAATATGCTGCAGCTCGCGTCAAAGATTAAGCTGTAGAAAGCTTGTTGTGTAACTTAAATTGCATGTGATATGCAAGGTAGGACGAATATGGTACAACCGATGCGGTACCACCTTCACTACTGTTTGGAACGAAGTTCCTTAACGTAGCTCACGGGATGTGCGAACTGGTAGAAATCGTCACGTAACGAAATGTGCTGTGCGCGTGCGTGAATCGAGAAATATAACTCTTAATATAATATAAGATTACTCCATAACTTACTCGTTTATGTCAATTAGCATGTCATAAGGTGTGAGTGAAACAAAACATGTCTGTTTGTTATTGTTATTTTATTATATAGAAGTAGCAAACGAAGATGCAGTCCACCTGCGAGTAGGTGTAATCCACCCCAGATAAGATTAAGTCTTGCTTGAAGTTAAGCACATTTGTATCTACCCCATCTGTGTCTACGTTTCTACCCCTGAGAACTAAGTTGGATAGCTTCGGATAAGTATATCTCCCTTACCACATGAAGGGTGTGGTAAAACCAACCTCACCAAAAACACCAGTAGACAGAAATACATAAAACTCATTATGACATAGGTACATGTTAATACCTACAAATATATTCGAACAGTTTAACATAATGACAATGACGGGCTGTAATTTACTTCGACAATGTAGAGATTGTAGAGCATTAGCGCGATAACAGGGATAATCGGGAACCGGGAGCGCTGAAACTGGGACTCGGTAGCTATCTGGGAGAGTTCCTATAAATACCTAGAATACATATGATTACCGTTAAAATTGTAGCGCGCTCGTAAATGACTAACTCTTAACAAATTAATTTGTAGGCGTGTAAAAAACATTTAATTAATTATGACTAAGAAGTATATTCCCTTACGTGCGTACACAAGTACGCGTATATTTTTAGTGATCAAACGAAAGTTTGGTTTCGGCCAAATTCTTTCACAAAATCTGGTTTCGGCCTTAGTGTTGGTTTCGTCCAAAAAATAGCCGAAACTATAAGCCTAGCCGAAACACGAGTTTTCCTGATTTTTTTTTGCTTCGTCCTAACTGAAAGTTGTTTTTTTTAAGTTCACTTCCAAAAGTCTTTGTTTTAATATATTTATTTAGTTTATACATTCATATTATAAATAATAAACATTAAAATGTATAAAAATATACGAGAGCCGGGCCAAAAGTTTGGTTTCTGTTTCGGTTTCAGCTAAAAACCAGTTTCGATCGGACACAAATATTTTTTTAACCTTACCTACTAACCTTATTCATAATAAATAGCATGTAAAGACACTATTTTATAAATATCTGTTATATCAAAAAAATATAACCAACACGTTATAGATTTACGACCCCTATGGTGGTGTTATGGCAATTACTCGAAAACGTTAAAAATTAGACAAAAAATTGTAAGGAAAATGTCAAAAGTTTAAAATTTTACTTAAAGAACGTTCAATACCTTTTTTCTCCAATTAAAATGAACTAAGGGGCAGTCCATGTGCACGTGATGTTGGAAAGGGGGGAAGGGGTCCAAAAAATCACGAAATATCACAAGGGGGGAGAGGGGTTGTAGTAAAATATCACGTGTATTTATTTTGTCGGCACACGCGCGATTACAGAACCGAGAAGCGACGTTACGTTTGATATTTTTATGTCAGTTATACTTTTCTGTCTACTACTAGATGTTTATATTGTAGAATTTAATTTTCTATAATAAGATTAGACGATATTGTACCTAGTAGTTTGTAAATATAAAAAAATAGGTCCTAAAAATACAAGTTATTGATTTATTATTATATATATGGGAAGAGGGGGAGTAGTCTTAAAACTCACCATGTATTACCAAGATTGAAAATTACAAAATAATACATCACGTGATTAATGGACGGCCCCTTGGCGAAAACACACTTTTGATTTTTTTTAACCCTCACCGGAGATTGCCGACACAAAAACCTTTACACAACCTTTTTGTATCATTAGCTTACCCTATATCAAACTAGCTGTGCCATGCAGTTTCACACGCGTTTATTAAAGAGCAATCAATTAAAAATAAGTAACCGAAGCGTGTTGTTATAGAGCCTAAAGCCTTCCTAGATAAATGGACTATTTAACACAAAAATATTTTTTCAATTGGAACCAGTAGTTCCTGAGATTAGCGCGTTCAACCAAACAAACTCTACTGCTTT
>DWNE01009823.1:0-10680 GCA_018249875.1 Cecropterus toxeus
ATACATGGAACTGAAACTCAATTTTTTTTTTCATCTTACATACACGTGTGGGGTATCTATAGAAAGGTCTTTAAAAAATGACATTGAGGTTTTTAAATTCATTTTTTCTCAAAGTTGATTGTTTGAGAGATAATCCCTTTCAAAGCGGTAAAATGAGTGTCCCCCCTCCCCTCTAATGTCTAAACTAAGAGTGTTAAAAATCTGGATTAAACATATTTTGTAGATGTTAAGAAAAACTTTCAACGAAAATTGGTTCAAACAAGATATAGTCGTCAGTTTTCGAATAACAATTTTGTAATACATACAAACTATGAAAAACAAACTTATGCAGGTAGTTGAAAAACTATTCAACTTTATGTATTTATTATTACAACAGAGCTATATTTTCTATTCAAGATTTGTGAACGGTAATGCTACGGAACCCTTCGCCTGCCAGTCCGAATCGCACTTGGCCAATTTTTTCTTTTTTAGGTGCTATATCACAACGCACAAAACTAACTGTACCTGTACGCACCGAACTTTGCATTATTTGTGATTTACATAACACGACACAAGAATTTAATTCAGTATTTTCGCCAGTCATAAATAGGTGTTCAGATCTAAGTTTACATCACATTTGGACTAGTGCAGGGTAGAGCCACAGTTGCTCTAATTAGAAGGCGCTTCAGTGTAGTACGCTCGCTGCAAGGCGAGTGACTTGTTATGCGCCGTTGAGAATCTTTCCTGACTTCGTTTACATGAATTGTACATACGAGTGTAGCTTTGACGTGTAGTAACGCCGATTACGAACGCGAAGGTACGTACACTCTTTCCTTAGTTACCAGTTAAGACTAGTATAGTTCGATCAGTGAGGTATCACCGCCAAATCTTTTTCTAGCGTGAAGCAGTTCTTGCGTTTCGGTGGAAGGGTGCGGTTGCCGGCTCACTTTTATTTGAGGCGTCTTAGTCCTCGGGAGTATCAACGCATCTATGATCGACTTCAGATAGAACAGGTATTCTATATGAAGTTACTTGGTACATATATCATATCATTAGAATCGTATCAGATGGAGGGTAGGCTATAGATTTTTTTTAAATTACACCTACAATACTACTGCTATCGCGACAATATGGGTATCAAGTGAAAGCTAGGTCATAATGTAATATCTATTATACATACATAAATACATATATTAAATATATCTTTAATTTCATGATCAATAAAAAACGTTTTACATAGTCGGATTTTTATTTTACTATTTTTAACAATGTTGTTTACTTTTTTGGGTTTAGATCTATTGTTCTTTACCTGGTAGATAGTACAATGTACTTGATCACCTACAGGCTTCTTCTACTAATAACAATGTTGATGAAAGTCGCTTTTAACTGTATTTCTGTGGTCTGTGTATTGTAAAACAGTACAAATAACAGTCACATTACACAGTAGTTGTATGGGATTGTGGCTTCGTGGCATGCATTGTTCTCGGTTTATGACGAAACATAGAGGATACAAAGCTTTGAGGGATGAATAGCCGTAGAAATAGTGGTGATGTAAGTATATTGCATTACGCCAGTTACGCCTTAATATACGAAATGAAATGTATTTGTATAGGCCTTAGGGGACACTTACAAATTGTCAGTTACAATATTTATTCTTACGTTACTACCGGATCGGAACACGACCTCCCCCTCGGAACACGACCCAATTGAGAAGATCCGATAAGAATATAAGCGGGTTAGTCTTTTTTGTATTTATGATTTTTACCTTCTTGTCTTTAACATATATAATAGTTATTGATATATACATATAATACGAAATGAATTTTAGTATTATTAGTATTATAACATATAGTTGCAACATTCAATTCCTTAAATATTAGCGATCTATATCTTATTATTCCCGTCATGTCGCTGACATTTCTCGGCACCCAAATCAAAATGTACGCTCTCGGTTACATAGTTCTAACATTAAATCCCTATAATATTAGCGCCCTATATCTTATTATTCCCGTCATGTATGTCGCTGACGTTTCTCGGTACCCAAATCGAAATAGGTGCTCTCGGGGGCATCCTATTTCGTCAAATAATCCCGTTTTAAACCGTCGCTCGGGGCGTCTCGTTATTTATTCAATAGGCCGGGAAGAGACGAACCCGGATCCAGTACGCCACATTGTTATAGATTTCTAGGTCACAGGCGAGAAAATTGTCCATCGAATTGGAATTTTCAGACCGCAATGGTCTTTGTTTTAATTGCGTGTCGTGAATTAGCTAACTTGTTAGGCAGTGACTGCCTAGTGGCTACTCGGCTTGTTAATATCGGTATCCAAGAATCGAATCCCACGAAGCTCTGATTTTTCAATTTATGTATGTAGCTGTGCCACGCAGTTTCACCCGCGTTTACTATCGAACAATCTATTAAAAACAAACAAACATAGCATAATGCTATATAGTCTAAAACCTTCCACGATAAATTTACTATTCAAAACAAAAATATTTTTTCAATTCCTGAGATTTACGCATTCAACCAAACAAACTCTTCTACTTTATAATATTAGTATAGATTACATGTTAGTTAGCGCTCCTCTTAACGGCGATAAAAAAATCATTAAACGTTTACAATTAGGAGTAGTTTAAGAAAATATCCTAACAAGTGTATGACTACCACACTTAGCCACTGTGGTGGACAAAGGCTTGAACTACTTTGAGATGAGCCAGGTTCTTCAGTGGTAAGGTCTTAGGTCTTCCACTTTGCCATAAGATTTGTTAGGCTCGAAACAGGCAGGTCATGTTTTTAGATATGTGTCAATAGAAACACTTTAAGAGTAATGCTGATAATGTTTTGTATAATAATATATCCAAAAACTTTAAATTATCTAAATATATCTCAAAGGTGACTGACTGAATGACTGACATAGTGATCTATCAACGCACAGTCCAAACCACTGGACGGATCGGGCTGAAATTTGGCATGTAGGTAGATGTTATGGCGTAGGTATCCGCTAAAAAAGATTTTGATCAATCCTACCTGCAAAGGGATAAAATAGGGAATGAAAGTTTGTATGAAACTTTGTCAATTTTAATACTTCTTAACGCGAGCAAAGTCACTGGCGAAAACCTTATAATAATTAAATGTTTACATAATTCGAGCAAAATACGTAGTTAGACTAATGGACAAATAGAATCAAAATTAAATTGTATAGGTACATTATTTAATATGTTTTCTATTAAGGAGCACTGGTTCCCTTTGACCAAATGGACTGACAACCTGAAAAAGGCAGCGGAAAACCGTTGAATTCAGAGGGTCTGACAGGAGTGGCGTCATTTACAAAAGACCTATATCCAGCAGTGGACTTCGAAACGTTAATGGACGGAAAATTTATCCCCCGATATTCCAAATTTTAATGTTACGGATATACTAAAAATATTTTTTAGCGTTTTGCTAATAATATACGTAGGATAATTAATTATTTGAACACAAAACATGTTTTTATGGCCCAAGTATTATAAAAGAAAAAACCCACACCATGATAAGTAAAACGACATAACAAAAGAACCCTTTTTCCACTGAAAAATCTATCCATCAATTAGTAATGCTTTTATGTAGGTTGTACCTTATACTTTGTTATGATTCATGAGTAGTTCCCGCGATAGGCGATTCACTTTATGTTCCTGTTTTTTTTTCAAATTTTATCAGTTTGAAGTGGCAAACGAGCATATAATGCAGTGCAAAAATGTAGCAATAGTGGACATAAAGTTCTCCTAGATACATAATGTCTGCCAACTCACATTTCGCCAGTGAAATAGTCTATGGTCTAAATTGCTCTACAATGAGATTGCAATGGACAATTCTGTATCTACTGGATAATTTACTGGTTTCACTTTTTTTTAAAATATGAAGTATCAAACTTGACTTATCTAGAGAGGTTACTGCCGCCCATGGACATCTGTAAACAACTTCATATAAAACAGGCGTTCTATCTGTAGTTGATCAGATATGTGTTGCTACTCCCTAGGACTAAGATGGTCGCCTCATATATAATTGAGGCAAGCACACCCTTACACCGAAACGCAAGAACTGTTTCACGCTAGAAATAGGTGTGGCGGTGGTACTCCCCCGGTCGAACTACATTGGTTCTACCACCTAGTGAATCTCGCCTTAAAGTTAAGGCATGTTCACATCAAGGCGATGAAAATTAAGGCAATGGAATCGACAACCAACAAGGTGATGGAAACGAAATCAAAGATTCGACCACTCAAAACCGTTCTGGTACAATTCTAGCAAATATCCGCAACAGGAGGAACAAAGAAATCGTTCTCGCCTGTTTAAACACCTTCGGTTTAAAACAAAAGGACTAACGCCAAAGCGAATGATTGAGGAGATCGCTCAGCGCCGATACCGGGCTTAGGAGATTAACCTTAACGAGTCTCGTTACTGGTTATGAATCTAACTGTCTCCGTTTGCAAACTTGATTTTGTAAAATACGGAATAACTTTGAATATTCCGTATTAATGTCTGCTCTGTGGTGTCGGTAGTGTGTGATGTATTTTTTTTATTTTTATAAATGTCTTTTAACTAAACTAAATATACATCACTAGCAGTGCCACGCAGTTTCACCCGCGTTTATTAGAGAACAATGTATTTAAAACAAACAAACATAGCGTGATGTTATATAATCTAAGGCCGTCCACGGTAAATTTACTTAAATTAAATATTAAATTATAAATTAAATATTTTTTAGATTCCAACCAGTAGTTCCTTAGATTAGCGCGTTCAATAACAAACTCTACTGTTTTATAATATTAGTATAGATAATGAAAATGAAGAAATGAGGAACTAAATATAAATAGCGTAATAAAAAGAACGCCATCTATGAGCAGTACCCCGCAGTAAGTGGAATTAACACCGCAGCCCGAGTTTTCTTCGATAATACTTTCTTATGCAATCTATATATATTAATTTAGTTACTTTGTTGTTGTTTTTATTAAAAATGTAATAACGTAGTTTACAATTGTACCTTTTATGTGTTGCAATTATCAAAAATAAACTTCTTTTTTCTTTCTTTCTTCCAACAATGTATAACAGATGGCGCAAAGGCACATAAATGAAAGCATCGCCACGCCAACAGGCTTACCTACGCCTATAGATGTCGCACATCAAAATAAACAAACTTTGTAACGATAACTGATAACAAATAATTGGCTTAAAATGCACATGATCCTTCTCAGGTGGTACAATAACAGTAATTTGAAAGGAAAACAAAGGCGTAGGGATGTTACTTGGTTGGGCCAAAATCGATTATTACATTAATCGATTTTTTCTCTTAATCAAACAATCGATTTTCCAAAACTGGATGTTTTTAGAACAAAATAATACATTTTTAAAAATCGATGTTTTATTATAAAATTAGCACCCCAAATACATTTTGGTCATTTAGTTGACATTTTTAATGCAAAACACTACAAATAAATTATGTTGCAATTGCGTTGCAAATAATTATTTTATAGAACTGCTGTTACAATATCGAAACTACGTGTAATTAAAGAATAAATAATTAATTTAGTAACTCAATGCGGTTAAAAAAATCAAAAGTATGGTGTGAAATAAGAAAATCGATTATTTCGTCAACAAATCGATGAATGAATATCGATTATTCTCAAAAAAATCGATCATTTTTTTCACATCCCTACAAAGGCGTAACGGGTTAGATGATTGACGAGATGGTAGCGGTACAGGGCAGGATAAAAGGATTAAACATAACCGGGTCACGTTTACCTGTTAGCTGGACTGGTTATTACCGCGATCCGGATGGTTGTTCCGAAATTAATTTGGTGTTCCATTTAACTTTGGCCGTTTGAAATTCAAATTTACCTATTCTTTCCTTTTTAGTTGAGGAATATTTTTACCCGACTGCGAGCGTATGTATGTATGTTTGTGTGTTTGTTTGTATATATGTGCATTTCTTTGGCACGCGCTACAGCCCAAAAGGCTTGACAGATTCTGACATATCATTAGAATCGTCTCGGTTTGCGTAACATGGGCTATAATTATAATTTTAAAAAATGGCTCCTGGAAATAGAGGAAAATACTGGGGGGACTTTTTTGTTACGACAATATGGATATCAAATGAAAGCTAGTAAACAGACCTTTCTAAAATACTTTGTAATACTTTTACTTGACTATTCTGACAAGACTCATAATAATATAGGCGTTAAGTTAAATATAGCTCATTATGAAGAAATATATTCTTTATGCAGTCGGTTTTTTTGTTTTAACGATTTTAACGATGTTATTAGTTATAACATTTATTACCATCACCAAATTGTGGTTAAATGCTTTCTCGAGTCGAGTTGAGGGTTTCAGTGGGTAAGAGTCCCACATACGGCGTCGCTCCCACGGTGACGGGTACTTTTTGATGGTTTCCCCTTCCAAAACAAAATTAAACTGAAATATGTGCTTAAATGGCAACATTGGTTAGCACAAACACACATCCTCTCACCTGAAACGCATATACTCGTACCATATCAGTACAGTCGTGAGTAAAAAATAAATCCTCCTATAATTTCCCAATGAGCAGTGATAGCCTAATGGTTAAAACTCGGCCTCCTAACCAAGAGACCGAGGTTCGAATTCCAGGCACGTACCACATTTTTTTTCTAAACTAAAGTGCGTATTAGAATTTAATTGTCACTGTTTTACGGTGAAGGAAAACATCGTGAGGAAACCTACACATCTGAGAGTTTTCTAAAAATTTCAAAGATGTGTGAAGTCTAGCAATTCGTACTTGGCCAGCGCGGAAGACTATGGCTTAAAACTCTTTCATTTTGATACAAGACTCGTGCCTAGTAGTGGGACAATAATATTAATAGGTTAATAAAGAATATACCCGATATTAATGGTGGCGTCAGACAAGACCCAACGAAACAATCTCAATAGCTCGCTAATAAATCGTTACTCGATGCTGCGGAATTGTTAATTGATTACAATATGGACGGCGCAACGATCATCATACCGTTCTGATATGTAATGGGTTCCGGGTTCGATTCCCGGCCAGGCAAATGACACTCTGAATGAAGAATTTAGATTTATGTTCTGGGTCTAGGTGTTCGTACATTCGTCTTTGTGTGTGTCAATGACACTCAAGACACGTAACTTATTATAACTTAATTGGATTAATAATACAACAAAATAATTGTAAAGGAGTCTCATTGCATATACATATAATACAATTAAATTTATTTATAGCCCCAAAATACTAAGTTTCGTATTTTGGACTGACCTAAACGATAAAAAGAAAAGAATAAAAAATAATATATAAATTCCAAATTTTACTACTCGCTCAATTCCGACATTCACTACTCAGTATTATTATTTTATTTTGTTGTGGTCACGGGATCTTCAATAATACTTTCGAAAAGTGCAATATTCAAATCCCTGCATGCCAATGCATGCAAGGATTTAAATTGTTCTTTAGTAAAATTATCAGCAACCTAAATTCATACAATATCATTAGGCATTAGACAATAAAATCACAATATTCATCCGGAGTTAACGTTAGCGTCAGACAAGACCCAATGAACCGGAACAATCTCAATACATCGCTAATGAACTGATAGCAGCCGGTGCACAATAGTCACGAATGAAATGTATCTGCTTAGCTATTATTCATTTCCAAGAGAGATTCTGGAAATAAATAATCTATAAGACATTCATTTCATAAAATATTTTCACTGTCGATTTCCCGACTGTGTCAGAAGGAGAGTAGTTTATCGAGCGTATGTATGTATGTATGTATGTATGTGTGTATGTTTATGTATGTATGTATGTATGTATGTGTGTATGTATATGTATGTCCATTTCTTTGGCATGCGCTACAGCCCAAACGGCTTGAGGGATTATTACGTGCGACATATCATTAGAATCGTGTCATTTGGGAAAAAGGGGAGGGGAGGGACGATTTTTTTTACTTTATTAAAAAATAAAATTATTTACTTGCCTATTTTGATAAAAACTCATATAAGAGTTAAATTATGTTAAAAAATAAAATTATTTACTTGCCTTTTTGAACAAAAACTCACATAATAATAAATTACATACATATCATTATGAGCAAAATTTTCGTTTTAAGCAGTCGGGTATTTTGTTTGAATGTTTTAACGATGTTACTAGTTTTCTTTAATCTCTAAATTAATATTTTTGTACAAGACAATTCGTCTATTTATTTTATATGACAATTAGTTTTCTACATAATATAAGATGTTTAACACTTCCATGGGGCAGCGATTTGGCTCATTTATTTTATCCATAGTTTTTAATTTTAATTATAATTTGTATTGTATTAATTTTTGTATTAGATATTTGTTAGTGAACAATATTTTTTTTCAAATACAAATTTAGTATTTTCCTTATTTAAAGTATTTATATTTTTGAAACATAGTGTCAAGAATTCAGGGCACAGTATCAGCTTCTTTTTAAACCTAGTTAGCTCAAGGGGAAAAAATGACCATAATCATAATTTCATTTTTATTTATTACACAACCTTACAGCTGCGAACAAAAAAGGTACCAATTAAGACAATGTAAATCAATTAAAAAACTGTAAGTTCATGATGGATTTTTTGTATTATCTAATCCCAATGAAGGAATCCCAAGGCGTAAAATACTTCACTTATTTTGAATAGTCTTTATGTAACGCTAGCACGCTACAGCTAGTTTATTCAAAAATATTTTACTAGAAACGCTGATCGGCCGAATGCTCAGAGCTTTGTACATTTTAATGCGATTTCATGCAGTACTTTGAATAAGCTTTTCCAAACTCATTTAGTTCTCTACAAATGAATAGCTCATGTCCTGAATATTTTTGCCTTCACTAGTTTTAAATTTACTCTCATGTTATATCTTTATTACAGATAAAGATCGAAAAATATATTAAATATACAGATTTTAAATTAAAATACTCGTATTACACTAAGACAAATGTAATGTACTTTTAGGGTAACTTTCAAATATGTTACTAATTTTTAATTCGTAATTCAACTATTCATAAATTACTATGAAAACTATAAACTATAAACCTATAGTTATAGCTGAAATTTGCAGTTAGATATCTTGTTTTATTATAACTTATTTAACGGCCTTTAAGTTTGTGTCAACATAGTAATATGGTCGCAATAATAAAAATGTTATCCCTCCCCTCTCCCCTTTTCCTATTTAAAGACGCCATTTGTAAAAAATATATAGCCCATGTCACTCTGCAAACAGAGACAGTTCTAATGATGATCATATGTCGTAATTCCGTTCTGCTCCGTTCCATGGGGCAAACTGAAAATCAGTGCCATGTCGTGGTTTACCTGCGCATGGCTTTCGCTGAGTTTTGGCCCCTTTCGCGATTATTGCAGCACATAATCGATATGTATTAACTTAGGCAATCTACATATGTAAATGTATTAATTTAGTTTCATTGTTGGTGTTTTCTTATTAATATGTAAACGCGTAGTTTTTTTTAAATGTACCTGCTTTGTGTTGTAATTATCATGAATAAACTTGTTTTTCTTTCTTTCTGTCTTTCTAATCCGTAAAACTTGGACTGTAGCGCATACCAAAGTAATGGAAATACAAATATACGGTCATAAACATTACCATTATGACTTTCAAAATGGTGGTACTGTAAAATTATAGAGATGCAAGCTTTTTATAGAAATAAACACATTGAAGTCGTTAAAATAACTTTGTTGAATACAGACAATACACGAACCACGAACTTACGATTAGAGCTACAGTTTTGTTGTTTGCCCGAGGCGACGCTGTGAATGAAACTGCAAAACGATTACAAATATCACAATGAAAGAAAAGCTATTTAGTTCAGTGAAATGTTATTGGACACTCATTGTTGATGGAAAATTGTTGGATGGAAAGTTCAGAAATTACTCAGTATATTTTTATCATCAAACGAATTAAGTACATTTAATTGAATATATTTACACACTATTTCACACAACTATTTATTTTTATAAGATACTGTACAAAATGTACTATTTTAAAATATCAACCAAACTAACAATGCCATTTGCTAATTTCTATGGTCTATAATGTTTGTAAAAAATGTTAAATTTTAGAGTTAAATAAATGTATTAAACAAATATTTGTGTGTAAGAATTTTTTACTTAAACTTATTAATATGTCACAGATACCATTGTTATGCTATGCAGCTACATTAGACAATAAATTTTGGCAAACATTTGGAATATTTAAAAACGGGCATAAATCATCTCCTCAACGTCAATGCTAGATGGATATATTAGTTCCGCTGGAAGATGGATATATTACATTACTATTATTCAATAATAGTAATGTCAAACGCTGTATTCTGGTTTAAAGAGAAAAGAAAGAAACTAATCTGAAGCGTTCTAATTTAATCCTTAAAAATACCAATTCATCTATAGACTTTGACATCAAGGATTACACGAGATTACATTATAAGCGTGAGCGTGTGAGCTGATAGTCTAATGGTTAAAACTCCGCCCCTTAATCAAGGGTCCGAAGTTCGAAACCCAGGCACGCACCATTTTTCTAAAATTATGTGCGCATTAGAATTAAATTATCAATGCTTTACGGTGAAGGTAAACATCATGAGGAAACCAACATATCTGAGAAAAAAAAGAGTTCTCAAAGGTGTGTGAAGTCTACCAATTCGCACTTGGCCAG
>DWNE01009824.1:0-10679 GCA_018249875.1 Cecropterus toxeus
TCCGAAATTATGTGTATTTCCATTTAGTGTCAAATAAAAACAGATATATGAAAATTAACAAAAATATGTATGTGTATGTATACACTATTATATGTATTATGAAATGTGACATCGCAAAATTAGAAACCCTTCCCTATTCATCCCTTCACACATTGTCACGCTTTACCCTCCCTGTCGACCTCCTACCCCCTTAATGTTCTTACATTAAGGGGGTAGGAGGTATGACTTCTTCGTCATTTATGAACCCTATTGATGAACAGCACACGGTATACAATTTTCAACACACAATTTATGCGATTTTATTTGTGTAGAATCACTATTTGTTGTTGGAAAGTTTTATTATACAACATCTACGTACGCTATTAGTTATGGTCGGCTAGCATAGGGCATACTCGTGCATTGTGTCTTACGTGCGACAATAAGACCTATCGTATTGCTTATAAACTTCTGACGTGAGCATCCGTACGTACAAATCTTAATACGTGTTAGAAACGTAAATCTAAGGGCACTTAACTAACTCCACGGGACGCACGTTATTTATTTTTATTTTTTATTATGTTGCAATAATAAACATCAACAAGCAAATGAGTTTTTGCCGGCTCAATGAGGCAACCAAGCCTGAGGACTAAGCCTCAGGAGTAGCAATGCATCTGTGATCGACGTCAGATAGTATACCCCTACTCTATATGAGGTTGCTTACAGATGTCCATGGGCGGCAGTAACCACTTACCACCAGGTGAACTGCATGCTCGTTTTCTACTTCATTCTTATAAAATAAAATAAAAAAACGGCTGTAAAAGATTGGGAACCCCTGCATTAAAATATGTATAAATTAATTATGAAGTAACATTAAAATATTTAACAGTAGAACTCTCTTTCTGGGCGAAGAGTTCTTTTTTTATACAGTATACATTTATACATATACGTAATTTATCTTTATATTAAAAGTACACTGAATTATTAAATTTAAATCGAAAACAAACATATCTCAAAGAAAATCATACGATTAAAATAAACTGTTTGCCCGCTTTGACCCGGTTAAGCTATTATAGACTTTAGTCCATTTACACAGATCTCAATGCAATGGGGAATGTTTTCACTACCATTAAGATTATATCAACGTGGGTGGTTTGAGGTCAAAGGGTTCCCTTTTATATTATTGTTTATAAGTGCATATGGACGCAACTGTTCGAGTGTTTTATCTTTTATATCTTTATTTATGATGAGCTTCGTAGTTTCATTTTCATGGTCTTTGGGAACTAGAGATGTGCCGGGAATTCTTCATTACTCGGTATTATGTATAATCGGTATTTTCTCGAGCATTTGTTCTCGACCGAGTAGTTCGGTTTAACTGAACGAGTAACCGAGTATTAGATTAAAAACAAATTAATGTAGATTATTAAAAAATATAGTGAGAACAACATTTATAATAATTACTTGCTGTTTTTTTTAATAAATAAAAATGTAGTATTCAATTGTAAAATGATTATAATAGGTAATATTTGAAATTTACAAATATATAATCATAAAATTAATATTTGTATAAAATTAATAAACACAATTAATAATGCTAAAAGACACGGATTTCGTTTCTTGGTAACAGTTTGACATCGGTATAGACATAAAAGGCTTCCAAGATTTGTTCACTGACTCCTTGCAACTTGCGGGGGGACTAACGATTTGAAATCCTATTTTTGCGTCTTGACTGAATCGAGTAACTCGTTCGAGAAAAGAAACATCGACTAAAGCACAGTATTTGGTTCCTCGGTAAATATAGTACTCAACCCTTCTCTATATAGCGTGTAAGTATTCTTACGATTATTCCATCAACTCTTTATTAGAGATGTGCAAAATTTATCACTAGAACGATAAGAGAGATATATATTTTTTATAATTTACTTGGATTAAAAAAAAATCTCGTCTATATCTCGTCTCGGAAGAATGCCTTAAAATTAATGTTGCCAACTATGTCACGTCTTATATACATATCTTATTTCTTTTCATTTACCTCATTCGATTCGTTCATTTTGAACCATATTACTCAGATATAAAGATATAATGTATATCTTTTCTATCACTCACTCGCATGCAACACAACTCTACTATCTATGAAAGTAAAATGTAAAAAAACCTTGATCCTAGCACTCTTGATACCAGTGTATCTGTTAAATAGTAATAAATTGTACACATGTGTAACTGTTTATATGTATCTAAGTAGATTCGCGCCTAATTATCTTAAGAACTACTAACCCTGTGAGTGCATCTGCACCGGGTTAGTGCAAGTGCCCTGAAGGGTTCAGTGTTATAACCTATTACTGAGTCAAACTCACGGCTCATTTAGAACATACGCTAGTGTAATTTCCCACAAAAATGTAAATAGTGTAATGGCGTCATATTATCTTGATAAGTATCTATTTACGGCTGACAGATACAAATTTGTGTAAATACGAGTATTTTTACAAAATTTATAGAAATATTTATTTAAGCAAAAGGAGCACAGGTCGCCCCTGACCGATGACCTGAAGAAGACAGCAGGAAACGTTGGATTCAAAAGGTACAGGACGGGTTGGAGTCGCGCCGTTTAGTGGAGGCCTATGCACAGCAGTGGACCTCGAAAGGCTGATGGATGGATGGATTTATTTAAACGTAATCTAACTATACTACCATCTAAAAAGCAGTGTCGTGCCGTCCCTACCATAGGGCGAACGGAACTACCACTCCAGGCGCCAAGAAAATATTTGAAACTGAATTTGAGCCTTCGAGCAGCATATTTAGATGGTGGCGGAATAATTAGATTTGTAACCATTTTTTGGTCGTAAAATTGCAGAGATGGGAAAGACAGGTGTCAAAAATTATTTAGACTTCAAGAGGGCGCCAAAATTAAACCGGAGCGGGTTTAATCCAAAAACTTGCTGGCACTACTAGAAAGGTGTTCCACTATGAACAAGAAGCGATGCAAGAAATATCAATAAAATTAATTAATTATTTTATTAATAAATTAATTTATTCATATAATTAATTAGTACATGTGCATTATTTTAATTTTCCAAAAAGCAAACATGTTTCCATTACCTTACAAATTTTAATTTGAAGGTCTAAAGAAATGTATACTATTTTTAGATTATTAGATTTTCCGCCCCAGTTACATACCTATATTGTGTGCCACCCCTAATATATCTCTCATCAACGTCTCATTCCGTTTCCAGCTATATGTAGAATACACCTATCTCGCAAAATTAATATAAGCGATATGTAACGATATAAACAGTTAAATCCACAAATATAATAACTGACAGACTGCCAAAAAAGTAAACTACATAATTTTATGCTCACAAGTGACTAAACCGCCACAAACTTCTAGTTTACTCGGAATTAAGATCTCCATAAATACACCTTTTTACACATACACCTTTTTACTATTAACTTTTTTGTATATAATTATAATTCATTTTTTTGTTACAATTATATACAAAAAAGTTATTAAACTGTGTTGAATATCTACTATAATCAGAAATAAAATCCCTTAAATTGTTGATTATTTCGAATTAATTATTAATAATGACTATGTTTAAAGATGGTGGGAGTTTTTTATGGCTTTGGCACATATGTATATGCTCAGCCAACGACAAGTTAAAACGGAGAAACGTAAGGATTAAAAAAAATACCGGATGGAATTTGGAAAATGAATTTCATTTCATTTCATTAACATTTTTCATAATAAATAATAGAAGGATTTTTTTTTATTCCATTTTGGCAACTGCATTCAGAAGTTAATGGTGGAAATTACAAATTTCATCCTACACTTAGTTCGATTTAGCGCTTTTATTTTTTTAATGTTTATGGGCAAAGTAGCTTATGAAAGGGGTATAAATTTATATTTAAAAAAGTTATGTGATCGACTTCAGATAGAACTAGTTTTACCCTTGGGATCCCATGGATAGTAGTACCCACTTAGCCACAAAAACTACTTTTTTGTCATTCTGATTATTCAAAGCCATTTTATTTCAAACCCAACTCTACAGTGATTCGTATGAATGAACTCGAATGATTATGTGAATGATTAATAAAAATTATGCCTTAAAGTAAATAAAGTAAATTATCTAAGTTGCAGCGTTTTACCAATCGGATTTACACTTTAGAGGCCAACATCGTGTTGCAAAATGCGATAGCGATACGAGGAGACAACTTAATTCGCTTTCACTTAAACTCACAAGTTTCGATGACCCCTGCCGCGCCTCTTTCGATATCAATATTGAAGTGTGTAAATCAACCAATCACACGCAGGGAGCAGTGACCTGCTGGTGTAGGATTGGATAATTTAACGCGCCAAGTTACTCATTCGTTTTCTTTTTACTGCGCACTTCGGTTTTCGCGCTTTGCTGATTGATAAGATTGTCTTTCAGTTTTTATCTTTAGTTTTGACTATTACAACATTGCAGATAAAATTACCATGCAACAGATAATGTACGGATAAATAATATGATAATAACTAGTAAAAATATTTCAAAAACTAAAATTATTTTAAAAGTGTATAAAATATGGTGTCTCTACTTTTTGTTTTTAATTTCAAAAATATGATTTTTTATATTTTCTACAAATAAGATTAATGAAAGGAAAGGTGTTATTGCTTTTAAGAATTAAATTCAAAATTTTTGAGTCAAACCAAATTGAGGAAAAAAATAAAATGCAAACATATTTTTACATAATATTTTATTTAACGACACTAAAATACTAAATACACCTATGCTACCTACCTACATATCGGTTAACACTACTTACAGTTACATAATGCTACGTGCTACGTCACTTTTCAACCAACATAAATTATTCTACAATTGATATAAATTTAATATAATAAAAAGCTAACAATCAATTCAATACTAGAAATAATATAAATTAGGTCCAAATTCTAGGTCTACATAAAGATACAATACTCAGATAAGATTAAGTACAGATATTACGTCTGTGAGGCGGTGGCCTAATATAGGCCGAATGGGCGAGTAAATACTCGAAGAAGTAGAAATCAATTTTTTATAAAAATTAATCAGTCTGTGCGGTGGGCGATTGTCCGCTATTGGAGTTTTTGGACTCGATGGGTGATTGGTGGGTAGCTGCAAAGCTTCAGCAGGCACCAGGAGCGTTTCTGGACATGTTTTTCCCTCGTGCTTCGGGGAGGACGGCCGTCGACCTGAGCCGTCAGCAAGAACAGCGCCGCCAGTACAGCCACCAGAACGTGTAGGAGACGCATCTTGTTTATGCACTTGCAACTTTCAAAACAATATTCAAGTCTGCCCTTGAAACTTTTAAATATAAGTCTGCACTTAAAGGCTTTTTGTACGCATACAATTGCAGCTCGTATTGTTTATTGTGTGGCACTTCGGAGTGAACTGAAGATTTCATCAAGATCCCCAGTATTATATAGGAGCGGGGGTTATCTAGCGCGTGCATGATAACCCCCGAATTGAGATACAGTAAGTTCGATGACTGTGCCTCAATGTCACTCTACTCATTGTAGTAAAATTATCAAATAATAGGTAGGTTACGACGGCACGTGTATTTTTTATTCACTTCCAATTTAAATAAAAAAGAAGCATACAAATATATTAAATAATAATAAAAATACCAGAAATTTCCACGGATTTTTGGTACGTATTATTTTGTAGAGTAACTTGTAAAAATCGTTGAACTAAATAAATAAACTAAGTAATAATAATTTAGAATATAGTTATCAATTTATGTATTCATATAACGGTTCCAGAGACGAAACTATCGCTTGCAACGCGTTTAACAGATTTAATAGAAAGAAAGTAATGAATGAAAGAAATGAAAAAAAGAAAGATTTATTTCATAAAATTCCAAATAATTCTTAATATACAACATAACACGCATTCCGTCTGATGGTAAGTTACCACTGCCGCTCTGTATTAAACCCTGGATATAAAAATAAATAATAATACCTGAGCGGAAACAACTACGTTGTTACCACTAAAGACTGAGTTGAAATATCTTGGTTAAGCGTTTTTCTTTCATTTTATATTTATTTTTTATGTTTTACATTGATTAGCCTTGATTTCACCGGAACTCAGTAGAAGTTAACATTGCTGTATAAAACAGAAACAATCCATTTCCCTTTATTTCTCTCTATTCTCTACTTTCCATAGTGCCAAAGAAGTAGTATAACATTAGAGTATAACACAAGTATAACATTTGCCGCACGGACACTTTCCGTCATTTCAACTGTCAAATCGTCATCGAAATTTACAAATACATGGTGTATTTCATGTGATTTCAATAAATAGTATTGACCTGCCCCAATGCTGTGTTATCAGTGCTTTCTTCGACCACAATTTTCCTATCTTATCACCTGAAGTAGGTACATTTCTCACTCTAGTGGCATGTGTTGCTGTTTAAAATTAATGTCGATACCTACTATTTTCAAGAAACAAGCAATAAATTTGAATAAGCAAACGAGCAAGCAGTCCAGCTGACGGTAAGTGCTCACTGCCGGCCATAGATTAAGTAAGCCCATCGTGTAAGCAACTTTATATAGACCAGAGGTTCTACCTGAAATCAGTCAGAGAAACATTTCCCGGTAGTAGAACCAATGTAGTTCGACCGAGGAAGTACCACCGCCACACCTATTTCTAGCGTGAAGCAGTCCGAGCGTTTCGGTGGAACTTATATATGAGGCGACCATCTTATGCCTCGGGGGTAGCAACGCATCTGTGATCGACTTCAGATAGAACCCTTGTTCTATGTGAAGTTGCTCACAGGTGTCCATGGGTGGCAGTAACAGTGGTTACTGGTACGTGTACCATCATGTGGTCTGCATGCTCGTTTATTACTTCATTCTTATAAAAAAAAGATTGCTACTGAAGACTAAGATGATAGCTTTATATATAAAAGTGAGTGTTATTCCGATTAAACCACGCTCGTTTTAACACTTTGCCAATTAATTACGAATAAACACGAATTTCGTAATTACTCATAAGTATAATATAAATCATTATTTATTTTATCGCTTTATTTAATTCTTTTATCATAAATTATTATAACACGACGATAACAATGAAACTATTGAAAGATTTAAATAAACAGATTATTAAATTACATAAGCCCAATAGTTAGGTATTATTAGATTAATTGATTGTTATCCGCTGGGATAAAGATATTTTCTTCCTTGTTATACTAGTTTGAGTTGGAAAAATGTAGTTATTTAGGAAGCCAATGGGTCAGTGTTATCAAACGGCAAACCAGTTACATTTTACAGCTAAAAGATAATTTGCTGAAAGACGTGTATTTATATACATTATAGCTATATTTTTAGATAAGAAATGTATCCCCCAGATATCCTCGTTAAAGATAATTTTGTAAAATTATCTTTAACGAGGATATCTGGGGTAAAGTAAAATTAAAACAATGGATAGATAAACTCTCTAAATATTCCTTGAGTTACTTTGCTAAATGTTACTACACAAATCATAAATTAACTCTCCTTTTTTCTTCTTCTATTCAACTCAGTGGTCTCAGTACCAATGGGCCTCAGCCCAGCCCCCTTAATAAGAGTTTATTAACCGCTTACGATACTCATACGTTATAACGCATATTTTTATTTTACATTTTTGGTATTTTCTTGAAACAAAATAAGTATGTGAATCGTTATAAACCTGTACTAAGAGCACACATGAAAATCGCGAAATCACTCTACCACGACTTATACAGCTCTGTTTTTGCATTCAACGAAAGACCTCCTTTGTCGCATAAAAAAACTTGAATAGCTTAATTTCGCATTTAAAAATGCACTCCAGTGCCATGAAAATTATGAAAAATGAAAATAATTCGAAATTAAATAACAATATATAACTACTCCTGAAAGAGAGACCGTCTTTTAAGTACCATCGACAATACTTGATTCATTTACTTACGGCATGATTAGTCATTCGACTAAGTTAAGGTATTTTACAGTACATTGGAGTTGTTTCTTAAAAGACTTATAAGTCTTTAAAGTACTGGTCGACATATATTGGAAATTTCAACACGTCGAGAGTAAGCAAAAATTTCAGAGTTCAAAAGTTTCAACCAACAAAAGAGATGCAGGTATTCGGTTAATTTTAACTTAAATTACTTAATCTGTGACTTTATTTAAGAATCTCGATATAAGGGTTTATAAACGAGTAGGGACTTTTGTGTAAGACTTAAATTACAGAGTTTCATTAATAACTAAATGTAATCCCATTTCTGACGAACCGGCGACCTCCGGCCCGTGTCGTTCAGCTATCACACCTCGTAAACGTTTAATTAGGTCAATGAGATTTGAGAACCTTGATAAGTTTACTGTAAATAGCTTGTCTAGAGGCAGACCCCTGTTTATTTATCTAACTGGGTTAGCAACGGTGCGAGATGGATAATTTTAACACTAATTAAATAGTCTGGTCATACTTGGCAATTCGAACGAATCGATTGCACGTATAATACTCATACGAAACAATTGTTGTACTTTCACAGCTGGGAAATATTAAAGTAAAAGAAGATTTTTTACATTGAAATACAGCCTTAGTATATTTGTGTCAAAACTCAATTAATAGTCGATTAAAATAGCTTGATATTTACACAACTTTACGTTTATACATAAAACATAACTTGTAGCTTTTTTCATTTTATATTTATGCACTAGTTGTTCCGCGGTTTCATCCGTTACTATATAAAAAAGAAACAAACATAACGTGACGTTATATAGCCTATGAATACAATTTTTTTTTTTTCAATTTGAACCAGTAGTTCCTGCGATTCACACAAAGTCTTCGGCTTTATAATATTAAAATATATAGAATATAATATAAAGCATATGTTTCAAACATATTTCAACTTTATCTAGTTTGTAGTAGGCACCTAACATATTTGTACTTAAATTCAGTTGTAAAAATAGAAATTACCATTTAAACTTTGTCAAAAAGTTTTCAAAACGACTCAAGTAACCATTCATCCTTCGTAAAAAGATATAAGGTAATATAAAGATTTGCTATATATGACTGCCTATTTTAGTATTTGCAGATACCTATATAATAACAGCATTCATACGTAACTAATTTATATATAGGTATGTCCATAATGCGCACGTGACACGCATGATTAATTATTATTGTATATATGTAATCTTGCATTATTTTACTAATAATCACTGGAAAAATAATATTTCGGGGTCATTTTGTACCACCGGACCGGGCGGCGAGGTCCGCTTGAAAACTAGTAAATATACAAATATACGAGTATTTATTGACACCGATTCCATTATTGAGGTTAATGATTCTCGTGCCAGTTATAAATAGAATTTAGTCTGTAAAATTATGTGTTATAAAATCATTTTAAGCTTTGGCTTCACCGAAACCTAGAAACTGTTTTACGCTTCATATTATAGTAAGTACCTGGTTGACCGAGCTTCGCTTAGTTTTGTCGTCAGAAAAACATCTAAACGAACGAAGCTCAAGGTTATCAATTCGGTTGGATTTTTTTATGTCTGTACACCGAGTTCTCCGCCAATTGTGGATCGATTTCGAATTTTTTTATTTTACTCGTTACTGTTTGATCCCATTGTCACATTATTTAGGATTCGATATTGGGATCCCGGGAAAATCTAGGAAAACTCTCAAATTGTATCGACACTTTAAAAGATTAATTAAAAAAAATGTAACAAAAATAAAAACCCACTTCAATGTCACCAAAAAACAATAAAATAATTTAAATATAATTTATGTTGCTTTCTTACATACACAGTGCATAGTCCCGAAGTCGGCGCTCAACATATTTTGTTAGGTTTCAATATGAATATCGCCAATTCGAGAAGTTTACAAACAATGAAACTAATCGTCATAATCACATCATATCTTTTTTTTATAACATTTTGAGTAATGACTATAAATAAAATTCGAAAAGATAAAGTAGTGTTTGCAAACCTCTGAAAAGGCGCGAGAATACTCTTTCGGTGAAATTATTATGAAATCGATAGGCTACCTTTCACAGGCCTCCAGCGATAGTGAACTCTGACAAATATGTAGATTAGTAGCAAATTGTACAAGAACTGTAGATTTTAATAACAATTTATGAACATTTTCGCCAAATATAGAATGTTTCGGTTGCAATTTAATATATCTGTAGTAATATAATTACTTACGTAGTGATTTGCCTTTCAATTTAGGAGTCCGAAATGAATTGCCTTTCTTTTGCATAGGCCTACGGGAGCACTTACAAATTGTCAGATACAATATTTTCTTACACTACCACCGTATCGGAACACGACCACTTGTTTGTCTTTTTTGTTTGTAGGGGAAAGGAAGGTAAGACGGACCCTGTAGGCAAAACGGACTATGTTTATAATTTGGGAACTATTAACGCAATCTATTATCGCGTTGCGACAAAATATTGGTAGGCATGTTCCCCCTTTCGGTCAGTGTACTAAACTCTGTCGGACGCACGTGCACAGTTTTAGCAAGGTGAGTTTATTTTTTAATGTTCTGATGTAAAATTAATAATTTTCAATTAGCCTACACTTTGGTTTGGTTTGTGGTAATGTATTGTTCGTGTTATCTGTATGCAAATTGACGTTTAATTGAACGTTTAACGAAGTATTTCGGCGATATCAGAATTTATAACCTTAAAATTTTTAGATATTGTTATTTATGCCT
>DWNE01009825.1:0-10678 GCA_018249875.1 Cecropterus toxeus
AGATCATTAGATTAAGTAATCCATACTTAGAATTGCATATTTAACATAAATTAATCGATAATAAGCTCTCCAGAGTATTTAATTACGGATTATATCATTATGACACATAGTTAATTTACTGTTAAATGTAGGGATATATAGATTGTAATGACGTTAACTAATGATCTGGCTAAAGCTAAGCTTTAAAAGGTAGCATTGGATTATTTGAAACAGTAAGTTAAATCAGCAGATTAAAAAACATCGTTTTAAACAGATTATTATCTAGCTACTCTAGAAAGAGTATTAATAAAACAAACTATGTACTGTGGCTACTTAAATATGATTAAAAAGAGAAACTTCTGCACTTATTCTCAGTTATTCCTAAAGTTAACAAAAGTAGATTAGTAAAAGCTACTTATTTGAAGACAATTTTACATTTATTTTGACTACATAAATAAATACTTACTAGTACCTATACCTAATACTTGCTAGTATGAATAGATTTACTGACTCCTTCGGCTTTAAATTTAAAAGAAACATGTAAATTTTACTACAAAACAAGTAGGTAGCTAGATACCTTTTTTTTAGTGACGGGTTGCAAACCTTTAAAAGGTACACCGAAGCCACCTAAAACCCCCTCGGTGGCCTTCCTCAGCGCTTGCAGGGGACTTCGTGATCTCCAATGGAACGCACCGGTGCTCCCTAGCGCGTAGCTAGCTAGCGCTCCCTACCTACATACCGAGTACTCGTTTAGTAGTAAAATTTTGAATATTTTTTACCGTAGTACATGACAAAAGCAGGCGGCACCGCGGGAAAAGCTCGTATATATAAGTGAATCTGTCCATAAATACCTAACACTTACATATTAATAAGTGTAGGAAGTTTAAATATACAGGTAATTTTATGAGTACCTACCATACAAAGGTCGCAGCCATAAAGTTAGTTAGGAACAGGAAAAGAGCAATAAGGGAATGTCAGAAAGTCCACGAAAGCGTCAATTACGTTATACCCTCTGATAAGATTAGATGAATTCCAAAAACTCCGATACTCTAGATGTAAAATAAGTTTAACTCATGTTAAGCGTGTAAAAAAACAGGCGTAGGAACTTTTGTAAAATAAATATAAAAAAAATCAGAGAATATTATTTCATACCTACAGTAGGTAGGTAAATACCATATGAGTACTTATTTTTCATCCCTTTTGATATAAAATAGTAGGTAGGTTTTTATGACCTAAAAAGTAAATTTACCTGAGTAAATATAATTTCTATTCTGAAAAATAAATGACGTCATTCATTAAAAACATAAATTTAGAACTATTTTTATTAAAAAGAGCAATTTTGTACTTACTTGTACACAAGTAGGTACAGTAGTATCAAGAAGAATAAAGACAAGTTCTCTATCTTGATCCTTTTCTTCTTGATACTCGCCGATTACTCCTTACTTGATACTTGCCACTTGACTCTCAAGTGGCAACAATTCAATCATTTGCCATTTTTAGGATTCTGTACCCATGGAGTAAAAACAGAACCCTATTACTAAAACTGCGCTGTCCGTCTAGCCGTCTGTCCGTCTGTCTGTTACCAGGCTGTATCTCATGAACCGTGATAAGCAGTAGACATTTCCACAGATGTGTATTTCTGTTGCCAGACAGAATAATATAAATATATTAAAAACAGAATAATAGAATAATATAAATTTATGGGAGGCTTCCATATAACAAACGTGTTTTTTAGCATTTTTTTATAGATAACTCACACATTGCTCTTCGTGCGCGACTCTTACTCGCATTTGGCCATTTTTCTTAATATGAAAAGTTTTGTAATGAATTTGCACAATAAAATATTAATATAACTACAAATCATGTATTCGCGTAAATGACGTAAACTATATAAGATAAGTACCTAAGTAAGTACTTACCTTCTACATAAAATGTGCTCGTAAAATGATTATGAGCATCGTTAGCGAAGGTAAATTTTAATCAATGCTTAATTATATACGCAAAATGATGTGTTAAGTTGTTAAGTGCATTTTATTGCTAGTTTAAGTTGAAATATTGTATTACGTACACATATTTTATTGGTTTGTCATGTAATGTTGGCTCTAGGAAGGCATTTTTCAGATTTTGGTATCTTATGGGAATTTTAAGACCGCGCCTTAAGTGAATTTTGCTATGATCACATTCTGGGTATAAAAGTAATTTTGAGTTTTTTTTTTGTTTTATTTTTCAGTTTTACTATCATAACAGAATTTTCATATTATTTTCATATAATTGATATTTTTTCGTCTTTCGAAGTATACAAATATTTGTTCGTATTGCCTTAAAATGTAGAGCTTTTACAATCGTTCCTTAACAAAATACAATGGTGCTTAGATCAGGCTTTGCAATACTAATCTCGCAACAGAAACATATAAATTACAAAAGAGACGGAACAAAGGCATGTAGGTACAATACAAAGACTTGCCAACGAAACGCAATTACAAGAGCAATCCGCTCACTTAATAGCTTCACTGGGGGACTCTATGTCACCAAAAATTTGCATCGAGTTACCCTGATTTAAGCTCCAGAAACGACCTAAGTTACTCAAATAGTAACTGCGTCAAAGTTCTATCGTTGAAGTAAATTGTTGACTTTAGAACCGTGTCGTTTTAAGTTTGCCTTTGTTTGGGGCGATTCGCGATACTTGCCGATCGATTCCGAAGGCAGAGCTCGCTTGGCCCCGCCTACTGGGAGGCGCGCGGCTGCTTCGGGAGCCGACACAGGCGCCGCTCGAGCGGCTCCTTTGAGCCCCCCCTCCCCATCCCTCGCTTCGAGCGCCTCGATAACGAACGCACACAAGCTCATATCGCTCCGTGCGCTCCCTCAAGCCGGTTGTCAGTCAACAAACCGGTTTGGCCGTGACAACACAGGTGATAGTGCTCAGTGTTAGTGTTTTCGATGGATTGTTCAGTTGAGATGGAAGACAAACCGTACAGTGTTGATAGTTCTGATGATATCAACATCGAGGAAGAAGAAGACGATCATATCGAGGAAAATCACAGTAAGTGTTTGTTTATATCCTTGTAGTACCTCTAGATTAATTTGTTAACAGTATTTTTTTATTTTGTTTTGTATTGATAAAAATCGTGATACTACATACTTTAATGGTTACTTTTAATAATTTCGTAGCACCCTAGTTTAGTTTACGTATTAAATAAATAAATTAATGGATTTATACCAATTTTTACACATTTTTTTACAAGTTTTTCTTAAACATTTTAGGTACTTTGAAAAAAGTATTTGTCAAATGTTAAAACTAATAAATAAAAAAAAAATAACTTAATAAAATAGACTTATGTTCTTGTTACAAACATAGAAATAAAATAAAATTAAATGTAAAAATGATAAGTTGGATAATTGTAAATTACGTTCGAAAACAAATAGGCCTACGTTTCTAACAATAGATTTATTGTCTTCGCAGGTTATCCTCCAGACTTTCCGATCGAGGCTTTAGTGAAGCTCGAAAGACCGTCACCGCCTTTGCCGACGCCGCCACACACGCCCACAGACGACACGCCTCCCGCGGTCGTGATCTCTCGCCATCAGCCCGGCTGGAGTCCCGCACCCCAAGCATACCCGAACTATAGAACGATGCAAACCCCATACAACTACGAGAAGCCAGTACCAAACTACGGACACCCGATGTCCGCGTACATGCAAGCCCAAGTCGCAACGCTGCCTCCATCAGCGCCGTACCACGCGATGATTGTCAACCAATGGATAAGGAACGCAGCGCTGTACCACCAATCACTCCGGTATCCAGGAGTAATGGCGCAGCGCCTTGCAACGAGGAATCCGCCCCCGATGAGGGCGCCAGGAGTCCCCGGTACGAGACCGAAGAAGCAGTTCATCTGCAAGTACTGCAACCGCCAGTTCACAAAATCCTACAACTTGCTTATCCATGAAAGGACTCACACCGACGAGAGACCGTACTCCTGTGATATCTGTGGAAAAGCCTTCAGGAGACAAGATCATCTCAGAGATCATAGGTATGTATCCATTTTCAAACGTATTATTTCTTATATTAAACAAAACTTTTCTGTTAAAGGACTTATTTTAATTTTAACTAATCAATTAGGTTCTATGGTAAACTTGAGTTAATTTAATGTTTCCTCTCTAATATAAACAACGTGATTTAGGATATGTTCCCTAAGAATAGTCGCCGATCAGAGTTAGGAGAACAAAAACAAAAAAACAAATTAAAAGTGTAAACCTTTTGTGAGGTCGCGACGCGGCCGCACGCGCTCACCCACAACCGGTTTGGTTCTTTACGATCAGCATATCTGTCCTGCTCCGTCGAACAAATTACATGTTATATTTCTTAGCTTTTATGAGACAAACGGATTTAACTCAAATTATAGCCAATGCCTGTTAAGCGTCTAATGTGTCTAATGCATAATAACCATAATTTACATACGGGCTTTATTTCGTCACCATACTTAAACCAACGCGTTTGTTTACACTAGGCGTCATAGCGTGGGGTGAAAGTGTCGCTTTAATTAACCTTCTTTTTCTATTTTTTCAGGTATATCCATTCAAAGGAAAAGCCTTTCAAGTGTTCTGAATGTGGAAAAGGGTTCTGCCAGTCGAGAACATTGGCGGTCCACAAGATTTTGCACATGGAAGAATCTCCCCATAAATGTCCGGTCTGCAGCAAGAGTTTTAACCAAAGATCGAACTTGAAAACCCATCTTTTGACTCACAGTGAAGCGAATAAGCATCATCTAGAGCACCTAGAGGGATGTCAAGAAGTGTCGTCAACGAGTCAAGTGTCAGAGAGTTCCCTTCTTGACCTTTCGCACAAACCTTCACCACCGCTGGTACAACCTTATCAACTACAGCCTAGCCCTCAGCAATCCCCCGTAGAAGGCCCAAAGAGAACGTTGGGCTTCTCAATAGAAGATATAATGAAGCGTTAGACTTATTATGTAGGATTTAAGTAAGCCAAGTTGAAAGTGAAATCCTACTTCGTAGAACAGGTTTGAGCGCGGAATTTACGCATACGTTTGTTTAAAATTAATAGAGTTTCAATGTCGCGATTGTTTGCAAGTCGCATCGTTGCAGGTATTTTAGGCTCAAAATCCACTAATTCAGTAATCGTTTAATGTAGTACCTTCCCTTAGAAATTTACCAAAGATTTATCGACTTCTTAAACTTTTTAATCGTCTTTTCTACTAAGATATGGGTATTAGGCTCATCTCCCAGTATTAATTTAAAACCAGTTCTTATGTTATTCATTATTAACGAATTATCCACATTAGGTGTAGATGACTCAGTAATAAATCCTATTTAAATGTAAATATTTATAAGCTCGATCTTCTTTCAACGCTAAAGACTGAAATTATTGTTTTATTGTTGTTATGTTTTCTTAAAGATTTATTTATTGTGATAACTTCTCAGTTAGGCCTAAGTTAATGGTTAACTAAAGTTACCAAAAAGTATTACCGTTGTTTTAAGTTCGTTCATTCCAAATTATGGGGCTATGACATTCAGATCATGTTCAAAGTAATTATGTACCTATTTAATTAGAATTAATAGTACAATTGTATTAATTTAGTTTTATTTAAGGATTAGAAAATGTTGGTACTATGATGTATAAACATTTTCTAATGATTGTGAATGACTTTGTAAATAATTGTATAGTTTAATTAGACATACTTTTAAGTTAAAGAGGCTACTTGTAAGAATTAATATTGAAAAAAGAAAATTTCAATCATACTTTATCGTTTCATTTTCCCCAAATACCAAAACTGATATGATTTATATTAAATGCATATAAGTTTATTATATATATTGAGTAAATTTATCCAATTTTGAGAGATAAATCGAGCCTAGCAGTGGACAGTCAAGCCTCTATGGTAATCATGATGTTGCAATTTCACTTTTTTTTTTTTTATTAATATGAAGTAGCAAACGAGCAAGCAGTCCAACTAACGGTAAGTAGTTGCTGCCACTCATGGACATTTGTAAGCAACTTCGTATAGAACAGGGGTTCTATCTGAACTCGATCACAGATGCGTTGCTACTCCTGAGGACTAAGATGGTCGCGTCATATATAAGTGAGCCGAAAACCGCGCTCTTCCACCGGAACACAAGAACTGCTTCACGCTAGAAATAGGTGTGGCGGTGGTACTTCCCCGGTCGAACTACATTGGTTCTATCACCTTGTTAACCGTCACCTTATTGTCGTAAAAACTGCTCATATAATATATCAGTGTCATTTTATAATGTTGAAGCTATATGTTTCTTGCGGTTTGCTATTTTAATGAGGCCTCTCGACTTTGTACTCAAAGCGAGGCCGGGTCAGTGGTGAAAAGATTTTATTTTAAAAACGCCCAAAGTATATTATTAGCAATGCTAATTATCCCATTCATCACGAATTCATTTTATTTTTCTCCCTCAAAGTCGCTTGTGG
Source organism: Cecropterus toxeus (assembly GCA_018249875.1). NCBI lineage: Eukaryota > Metazoa > Arthropoda > Insecta > Lepidoptera > Hesperiidae > Cecropterus > Cecropterus toxeus. Next base: position 6,434 of record DWNE01009825.1, read on the forward strand.
GTTGCGTAATGTAATAATACAGCGATGTTGTTTTTTAGGGTTCCGTACACAAAGAGACAAACAGGACCCTAATACTAAGACTCCTCGGCCTCTCCATCGGGGGCACGAGTTTTAAATGCCAGGCACGCAAATTTCATTTTAATTACGTGCATATAAGAATTTTGAAAGTGAAGTGAAGGAAACTTAAGGAGGAAACCTATACTCCTGAAAGTTCTCTAAAAGAACGTTAAAGGTCTTTGTAGTCTACTAATTTATTGGCCTGAAGCTCTGAGAGAAAACCCGTGCCCAGCAGTGGGATAATGGATTGAGACATGAAAACCCATCGTGCGCGAATACCACATGCACTTGTCGGTTCTTTTTATTTATAATCTCAATTACACGAAGAAGTGCAATAGACTACTAATTAATAATAATAATGCCTGTATGAACACGTCGCGGTATTATGAACAGGTCCGCATTGTTTGATTCAGATTGCGCCGTCTGTCTCAAACTGCACTGATTGCGTCGAATCGCAAGCTTATTGTGTCGGATTTCGAATTGAATAAACATATTACGCATATAGTAACAAATTGTCGTATCTTGCATTGATTGGCGTAGATTGTTTTGGACTTTGTCTTGATTGATTAAGATTCCAAACAAAGCCAGCTTTTCAAAGCCAATCCATTGTATTGCCTTACAATTGACTAAACTATTTGAAGAAGAAGAACTAGGCTTGTTTGGCAATGCAGTGTCGGTCTACGTTACAGTCACATCCTCTCTTTCCATGGATGTGGTAGAAAATCATTAAAAAATCAAATTTAGAAGGTAGTAGCCACATTTGGAATTATTTATGTATTCCGATAGAAGTTTAAATGAAAAATAATGCTAAGATATCCGCCTAATAAAATATATCTTTTGAATTAAATTCCATTTACCCAAAACCCTTCACAGACAGTTTTATAATTATATACAATAAGTCCTTATAAAGGGTATCATACAAAATTCATGAACTCTGAAATGATCTCTTAACCCAAAAACGTCCAAATATTTATGAGACCATTCTCTACATTCAGTTTCATAACAAAATGAGCCTCAAACATTCCATTCAAACGAAAATTAGATAAATAGATGTCGGATATGATTTTGAGGGGTATTCATATGCAAATCCCGGCTGATTTATGAGCGGAACCATCTATATAAGAACAGATCGCGTCAGACTTGCCTGATGGAAAGAGATGAACGATATATATTTGAAGTATGTCAGTAATTAACATTGTTGTTAATAAGTACTAAGTACGAAAATATAACACCCCGAATGCTTGGCCCGAGTTTTTTGGTTCTGAAATAATAAATTTAGTATCGTTTATTAGTTTGCGTCGAAACAACAATTAAAAATATCACAATGTTCTATATCATCAATACTTCTGTAATATTCTACTTATGTTACATTCATAATAAGGAAATTGATACCTCCCCCCTTTTTTCTGCTCGTAGGTGCCATATTTAAAAAAATGATACAATGCGTCAAGTTGTTCGGGGTGTAGAGTGTGCCAAAGAGATAAACATAAACATACATACATACGCTCGAAAAACATTACCCTCCTTCTGACGCGGTCGGGTTAGAACAAACAGACTTTCGACTTTAGACTTTCATTAGACCGATTTTTCAGTTGGCTTTAATTATTTTGTAGTGAGACAACTCCTTTAGTTTGACAAGTGATGAATGTTGAAGGGTCGTGTTGTAGAAAACCCACCTTAAACCTACTCGCGATTCTCTAAAAACTGAACGATTTCCAACTCTATCTCCTAGCAATAAAGCGTTTAGATATTTACAAAGTGTTGGATATAATAGGACTAATTCTTTTCCGAAATTTATGGTACCAACTGACTCAGGATTTAAATGCGATGTAACAGTTTGATATATGGGTTAAGGGACTTTAGGTTTTGTATAGGACGCCTGGATACGTGATATATTGTACCTTGCGTAATGACTCGGTGTTTTAACTTTTTTTACTATGTCTATAATAAAATGTTCTATGTGATCTTTAACCAGCGAACATTTAGAAAGTTATTTTGTGTCATTGCCATATTTAACCGACTGCATCAGAAGGCGGGTAATGTTTTTGTTTGTATGTATGTTTGTCCATTTTTTTAGCACGCGCTACAGCCAAACGGCTTGACAGATTGTGACGTATGACAACAGTAGAATCGTCTTAATTTGGCTATATATATTTTTAAAATGGTGCTTGGAAATAAAGGAAAAATGGTGGGAGGACAAATTTTTGTGACGATAAAAAGAAAGTCTATCATCCCACCCATCTTCCTCTATTTCTAGGGGCCATTTTTTAAAAATATACAGCCTATGTCACTCTGCAAACATAAATGATGTAAACGAGCTAATAACCCGAAGTCCCGAAACATGTCAAACGTCAATCGCTATATCCTGCAAGGGTCAAAGTCGAGTAACGTGGGTGCCATGGATACACACAAAGACGTATACACAAACACCCAGACCCAGAAAAGACTTCTAAATTCAACAATCAAATGTCTGTTTGGCCGCGGATCAAATCCTATACCCACTTCGCGTTAGACCGACATGGTGACCGCTCAGCCACGCGCGTCGCCAAAGAAAAAGTATATCCATATTTAAAAACATTCGCTAAACGCTGACGCTTGTAACGCAGTGAGTTTTGTGGCTTAGAGCCAGTCCTCACGGCGCGTTGCGTTGCGTTGCGTGTCGCAACGCAAAGGTTTTGACGCATAGCCGGCCACACGGGCGTTGCGCCAAAGCAGCGTTACTACGACGTAGTAGACGACGCGACGCAATGAGAACTCCCCCGCCCGCTTCGTTTAGTTTCGGGCGCTGCAGTTCAGTCGCGTATGCGCTGCGTCGACGCAGCGCATCGTGTGTACACTATGATTATTAATATGTAAAACGACGCAGCAACAGCGCTACGTCGACGCAACGCTGACGCAACGCGCCGTGTGGACCGGCTCTTATGCTTAGATACGTAACGTGTTTATGTGTTTAACAGAAAGTTACACTAAATATGCCCTCCAACGCCTACTTAGTTCATTATTAACACGTAGTACGAGATCTCAATGCGTGAATATCATTTATGTCTGATTTAGAATGTACATACATGTTAATGATATTTATATACCTATAATGTGTTTAATTTTACGAAATAGTCAATATGGCATTGCTAAATTGCTTTTTATAACGATCTTTATTAAAAAAATAGAATAGCGCTACAGCCCTTTCTGAATCACAAAAAACATAAGTCTTAGAACTCTATGCCATATGCCATGCCATGATTTGTATCTATGTTAATAAACACAACTCTCAACTAGTTATACCGTTAAAAACATTATAACAAAACACCTGACTGCTTAACAATAAATTCTGGCTCATAATGACATATATTTAGCTTTCATTCGATACCCATATTGTGGTAATAGCAAAAAAAAATGGCCCTCCCCCCTTTTTCCTCTATGTCAAGGCACCAGATCTTAAGATTATATAGTCTATGTCACTCTGAAAACAGAGACGATTCTAATGATATGTCATACGTCACAATCCGTCAAGCCGTTTAGGCTGTAACGCGTGCCAAAGAAATGGACATACAAACAAACAAACATACATACATACTCGAAAAGCATTACCCTCCATCTGAAGCAGTCGGATAAAAATCACCCAGTTGACTCTTGGACTAACATGTTTTATCTCGGAAACGATAAACACGGCCACACGGGAGCGATTAATCAGTAACAAATTAACATGTTTATCCCATATCTGGGAAAGTTTCACGATAACCGTGTTTTAGGACCTAACTTCGAGAGTTACGGGGGAAGTTAGGACTTTCGTATGCGTGAATTATAAGTTTAATGGTAACATTTTGGATACAGGGCCGAGAAATAAAAATTGTTTGGACGATTGGCACGGACTTAACTTTTCGGGCTGTTTAAGGATTAAGTTAAGGACTTGTTTGAGGACTTATATCGTTATTGCTGATAATATGTTATGGTTGGCTAATGTACCAGTGCTTCACTTGGAGGTTGACGACCCAAAATTTTTTCGGGTCATTCTTTTTGACTGCGCTGATATGTTCCTTAATTCGTTGTTAAATGGGTCGTTTTGTCTGTCCGATGTAACTGCTGCAACTTTGTAAACCCCGGGACATTGGTGTGGTATGGTGTCTTTTGGTGTACGAAGATAGGCCCCGAGTTTCTTAAAGGGTGTAAATATACATTTTATGTTATATC
>DWNE01009826.1:0-10678 GCA_018249875.1 Cecropterus toxeus
CTTCGGGACTATGCACTATGTACTGTGTATGTAAGAAACCAACATATATTTAAATTATTTTATTGCTTTTTGGTGACGTGGAAGTCGGTTTCTATTTTTTGTTAAAAAGTTTTATTTGTTTTCTGTACGCACTACATAACAAAAATGTTTTCTCGGTAAGTGAATTGTAAATTCTTTATGAGAAATAAAATAACAAAGATCTTGAACCATTTCTTTGGCACGCGCTATTGCGATGTATGACATTCCAAATTTGATCTACGAAAGGTGTTGAAATAGCATAACAGCAGAAGACTTACTACTTTCATATGGATATTTTGATATAAAGGCCAGGTAACGTGAAGTAATCTCTCTTATATCGCACATTTTGAATCACAACACAACAGTGCTTAACACGGTTGTAATAAAGCAGAAACAGGTGTGGCGGTGGTGCTTCCGAAGAAAATATTAACCGCTTCCACAAGTAGAGCTGTGATGGCCTAATGGTTGAAATTGGGTTTCTCAACGGAGGGTTCGAGATTCGAAACCTACCACGGTTTTTTTATTTAATTATGTGCGTATTATAAATGCATTATCACAGCTTTACGGTGAAGAAAAACATCGTGAGGAAACCAGCACACGTTAGAGTTCTCAAAAAAAAGAATTCTCAAAGTTGCGTGAAGTCTACCAATTCGCACTTGGCTAGCAGGATGGACTGTGGCCTAAAACTCTCTTTTGCGAGAGAAGACCTGTGTCCAGCAGTGGGACAATATTGACAATGACTTCTACAAGTAAAACCCGCATTATTCATTTTTTTGCATTTTAAATTGGATCTATTGCACCAATGCAGTTTCAAATTGTACGAAGCCACTTAAATACCCTAATATCAAAATTTATGTCGTCCGAGGTTATGTATTTCAGAGGTCATGGTAATATACGTAATTTGTGGTCGCGGTTCCGCCATTGCGGAATAATTGTAGAATGATTGGTTTAAAGGTAAATAATTCACGGTCCGGTACTGCATTTCAATCGAGGAATGGATAATGAAAATTATGGAATTTATTCGTAATAGCTTGTTATATCATTTTTTTAGACGCTTTCTACACTTATAGCCCCACACTAGGATTTTCTCCTGTGTCGTGGGTGTCATGGACTCACAAAGACGAATACACAAACACCCAGACTCAGAACAGAAATCTAAACTCATCATTCACATTTCTGTCTGACCGGGAATCGAACCCGGAACCCACCGCGCGTCAGACCGGTATGGTGATCGGTCGGCCACGCGGGTCGTCAAATCATAATATCATAATTTAAAATAAAGTTACAATCAGTGAACGGTGAGATGAAATATTTTGATGAAATGCTATGAGGACGCGTCATAAAAAAGATTAAAAACACTGTAACAGGTGTATATAAATTAATCATAATGATATTTGTATAGATTTTGGCCATATTTTTGTTGTTAAAATATACTGTACTACGAAAAAAATTACTGCAGTAAAATATATGTATATATTTTAAAAATAAATTTAACATTTTTTTTCCTACTATGAACATGAAATTATTTACAAAAATATCCATAATTATAAATTTCCCATTTCTATATTGAGTGATATATTACAGCAAGCTAAACAGTTTATATTTTTAGTTTGCTGAAATAGGTATATCTCTTACACAAAGTTTGTCCACGAAATACATGATACCTAATAATTGCGAACACATACAGGGCCTTTCGTACACGTAGCTACAAATACATGAACTGAAGTGGGCTCGTGTGTTATCTGGGCCATCGTATCACGTAAAAGGGCCGCACCGGTACCCGGCTCAAACACGATGCTTCACCTGATTGACACTATGTAAGCGTGCCTATAGCAGTCGTGTTTTTAATTGAAATTGCTGAATAAGGACGATAAAGGTTCGATAGAACCCTTGCGTTATTGGAGACGTCGTCTCACGTGGATAAAGGGTCGTGTCGGTTCAGGGATCAAACTGATTGACATTTTATAAACGTGAATTCTCTATAAATTCTTTGTTCAAATAGTTCTTGTTTTTTTTTTATGAAACTGAAAACTATATAAATTGAGTATTAACTCAATTTATATAGTTTTCAATTTCATAAAAAACGAGAGAGTTCTCCAATGCTATTAACTAGCATTGGAGAACTCTCTCGTTTGTAAGTCTTTTAAAGATTTATAGGGTCATTTTCCTTCGTATGAAAAATATTGAACCGTGTGTATCACTCACTCATTTATATTAAAAAATGATCGCCAATTACTTTGTAATGACTTGTAAAAGAAACATAATATTTTTTTGTAAATTAATAAGGAAACTATGTGCGTGATAAATCGGAGCAGAAGTGATCTCGCGTGCGTTATTCACGTCATCGTCGCGTGCAAAACAAAGAGCCGCATCGTGCCACTACTAAACGAAGTTCAAACATCGCTTAACGTCAACGGCCATAAATGAAAAGCCCATGAAAATAATTTCAACCACGAATTTGAATTCAGAAACGCGAAAAATGTAATCTGGACGAGGCAAATGGAATAAATTGAACGCATTTGCACGAATGCTTTAGAATTGCACGAAGAGGACCGACCCGCGGAAACGGGAATTAAAAAGTTGTTCATGGATTTTTTAAGTTAAGGTTTTTTTTTATTTTCTTTTAAATTAAGGTTTTGATTTATTAAGCACAATACATTATGTTCGGCGGTCATTAAATTGACATATATCTAAATAAGTACCAAAAGTAGAACTTAGTAGTATTTGGTAAAATATTATTAAATTGTACTTTTTAGAATTAAATACGAAGTCTAACGACTACCAAAGATGTGGATACTATAACACTGATTTTCTACTGGTGTTTCTAGTCTGGAAAGCTCCGCCACTCTGTTTCTATGTGGACTAGTGGAGAAAGATAGGCTTATTAACTCAAAATACAGTGACACGTCTATATAAACAAAATTTCAATACACGACTTTGGGCTCTGTTTTATTTCATCCTCCATTTATTCTTTATAATCCCACACAACACTATGAACAAATAGCATATACATCTTCGAATTAGCCTATGACTTATAAATATTTTAAAATAAATACGCCTTAAATTTAAATACGCCTTCTACACTCATAGCCCCACACTAGGATTTTCTCCTGTGTCGTGGGTACCATGAACACACAAACACGAATACACAAACACCCAGACCCAGAACAGAAATCTAAACTTATCATTCATAATTTTTGTCTGGCCGGGAATCGAACCCGGGACCCATTGCGCGTCAAACCTATATGGTAACCGCTCGACCACGCGGGTCGTCGGTCAAGTAACCGGTAAAGTTATGTTCAGGGTCTGGGTGTTTTTGTATTCGTCGTTGTGTGTGTTGTCCATGGCACCCACGACACAGGAGAAAACCATAGCGTGGAGCTATGAGTGTAGAAAGCGTTATTAATTTCAATATTGTACGTTATTGAAGGTACATTTTGCATTGACAAGCTAAACATTAATACAATGTTTAGCTTGTCGTTCGATAAAATATAGATAGACGCTCGCTAACGTAACGTCGCTAACTGATATTAGACGGAGTGTTGTAGACATTAATTTAATCAAATTATACTCATAGTTACTAAACGTGTCACCGAACACAGTAATCAGACCATTTATATCATAAATAACTATAACATTGTGGTAGAAAGTCATCATTACTTTCGATGGCAAATACTCAATATTTAGAGATTTACCTTACACGTTCTATAAGTTTCCTATCATCTATAGTAAATTAAATGATTACTGGCAGTTTTAAACCTATAGACTCTGTACTTTCGCAGATAAGGGTAGGACGAGAACTTTTTCAAATTCAATCAAATTTCAACTTAATCGGATCAGTAGATTCGGAACATCTTGGATGTGACGGACGAACATCGGAATCACGAATTAGAAGCTTTGTATTCTCACCAACGGAATCTTAATTGACATTCTTAAACTGGTATTTTCCTTACAAACGAATCAAAAACTTGTTAGAAAAAAGAACTTTTACACTACCTCTGCATAAAAATTATAAGGCTTTTTGAACCAGTAACGTTAAAACTAGCTTTGAACATACAAACATACATGCATATAAACATTACCATCGTCAAATAAATACCGTTCTTTTACTGTTCATACATCTATTTTCATACCATCATTTCAACCATTGGAAACTCAATAAAAACTTTTTTCATTTGGAATTTAAATAAAAATAAAATAAAAAACTTTGTAAAGGGAAGTGCATCGAACGCATTGGACCGAATGCTTTAGACCTGAATAAAATGCTTTAGAATCGCCCGAATAGGATGAACCCGCAAAACCGACGTATTAAAATAACTGATGGCCATCGATATCAATGACCTACTATTGGAACGAATTTTCTGAATAACCATTCGATAGGAGATAGGTATGAACACGATTTATCGATATTTTTATCGATGTGAAAACGATTTTAATGCGTATAGGCTACTCTCCTGGTTTTAGGAATGAACTTTGATAAGCCATATACGTATACGAGTTATATATATAACGAAATAACATACGCGTGTCTGAACATTGCATATATTTATAAAAATAATTCTTGGGAAACATTTATTGCATTGAATACACTTCATTGCATACCATAAATAAACGAAAATAACAAAACATGCATTGTAATAATAGATATTTCTATCATATTATGATTTTTTAAACGGTTATTTAACTAAGATTTATATTAATATAGACACCTTTAATATTTAATAGTATTATTTTCATTTACTTCTATGTCTGAATTTAATTTTCCAGTTAATATTTATATTTATACAAAACAGTACTATGAAAATAAACAAATCATTATTAATTGACTTCAAAAAGGCAGAGCAATATCCCCCTGTATTTATAATATGTTATTACGATCACGCTTTTCGTAAGAACCGGCTTTTATAATAAACGTACTATTTACATAAGTTTTCTTGAAGAATTAAATGTACAAAATTATACTCCTAATATTTTACATAAGGTACTGTTTACACAAGAGGAAACAACATACAACGTACCATAGTATAAATGCTATTTAGAAATACCAAATTATTTATATAAGTTTCTTCTTGCAAACGAGAATGAAGAGAATGGGAACCAGCCACTGCTGCTCATGGACTTTTAACTCCACACAAAACAGGAGTTCTACTAGAAGTCGATCATATAGATACGTCACCACGGCTGATACATGCACGAAATAATATGGTCGTCACAAGAAATAAACCAGTATCCATGTAGGATATGTGTGGCAGTGCAATGAAATGCCGTTATTTTGCATAAACCTACGGGAGCATTTATAATGTCAGTTACAATATTTTCTCTTACACTACCACTTGATTGACTGTGTTCGCATTAACATCTATTAAAACGTTTGATTGTCATTGTGATTGAAATCGTACCAAAGGTTAGTACGAAAGATTGAAATCATACAAGTATTCAACTCGACTGAACTATCTGATCGATAAAACAATTGTATGTGCGCGATAGCTCTTAGCAAGTTCTTAACCTATCGTCACGACACGACTAAACTATTTGATTGATATAAGAATTGTTCGTATGTGGTATGTTTTAGCAATTTCTTACCCTTTTTCGTCACGACACGACTAAACTATGTGATCGATATGACAATTGTATGTATATGGTAGGTCTCAGCAGATCTTACCCTTTTTCGTCACGACACGTTTGAACTATTGGTCGATATAACAATTGTACGTATATTGTAGGTCTCAGCAGTTATTACCCTGTATCGTCACGACACGTCTAAACTATTTGATAGGTATAACAATTGTACGCATGTAATAGGTCTCAGCAGATCTTACCCTTTTTCGTCACGACATGACTAAACTATTTGTTCGATATAACAATTGTACGTATTAGGTAGGTCTTAGCAGTTATCACCCTATATCGTCACTACACGTCTGAAGCTGAAGTATTTGATCGATATAACAATTGTACGTATAAGGTAGGTCTCAGCAGTTCTCACTCTATATCTAACATTTGTACGTATGTGATAGATCTTAGCAAATTCTTATCGCCACAAAAAGCCCTCCTGTAATGGATCAATATCGGAACACACCTAGAAATGGTCAACGGAAACGTACCTGTGTGGTCCATAATGAAAGACAATAAAGCCACACCTCGGCTCACGTTTCTGTGTCAATAAATTAGCTTTTGATGTCCGTATTAACCTTTATGAGGTTGGAAATATTGCCTTTAATATCTTTACGAGGATATAATGGAATGGTATTCATAGTGGTAATTAGTTACTTCGTTGTTTTCATTGATTTTTTTTTGGAACTAACTTAATCTGTATTGCTTTGGCGTTCTTGAAAGACTTCAAGAAGGTCTAGACGTATCGTGGACTAGACATGACATTTAGTGGCAAATTTAAGGAATCTCAAAACATTTTTCTTATTGACGTTGGTATCTAAAGTTATTTAATTAAAATCTAGACGTATCGTGGATTGAACTTGTCAAGACTTACAAAAAACACAGACTAATAAAAAATCTCAAATCATTTATCTCATTGAAGTTGGTTTTATAAATTGATTCTTGTTTTTCTTATCTAGGATAATAAAAACAAGAATCAACTTATAAAACCAACTTCAAAACTTAGCCTTCTGAAGCAGTGGTAGATAATTGAATTTCTAAAAGAAACTTCTATAGGAATCAACTTTGAGCAAATGCAATATGATTTTGATCGCGCATGGCGGAGCGGTCACCATACCGGTCTGACGCGCAGTGGGTCCTGGGTTCGATTCCCGACCACACAGAAATATGAATGTTTAGATTTCTGTTCTGGGTCTGGGTGTTCGTGTATTCGTCTATCTGTGTCCATGGCACCCACGACACAGGAGAAAATCCTAGTGTGGGGCTATGAGTGTAGAAAGCGTGTATCTACTTAAGTACTTTTACTAAAGTAATAGTTTACACGATATAATATAAACTTGTAAAATACTATAAAAAATTAGACGTTAAAGGATTTCTTAGGAGTAATGCATCTGTACTCATCCTCACGTAGGACGCAAATCCTATTTGAGTATTCATGTCCACGGCTGTCCGGTGTTATATATTGTGTATCTATGTACATTCATACCCATATAATAGTATAAAGAAATAAAGGGGTATGGATAGTAGTTACAAAATTAGTTGTGTCTTTACGTTATATCTATATACGCAAAATGATACTCTCTTTTTACTAATAATCCCTTTTCACAATTTAACCTAAACTTTTAAATCTCGGTAGATTTCATGATTTTAGACCAAAAGATACAATCTAAAAATGTTTTTAGTATTGAACCCTTAAGGGGATGAAAAATAAATTAGGTGTTTCTATTATAATCTGCACGAATGAAGTCGCAGGACTTAACGTAATAAAATTTATATTATCGAACATTATATAAAGGTACATGATTTCATTTCAATTTGCATTTCATTGTAAGTAATATTAGATGCACACTGATATTTTCCGACGAGTGCATTCATAGAACCTGCTTAACAAAACAATAATCAAATCGAAACTATCTGATAGATTCCATTGTTTCCTAAAATACACGCCGCGTTGCAAAAATACATTGTCAATGCCTGTTTCATTTCAACGGTTATTTTTTTCAGATAAATCAATCGTTCGGGAACTAAATTAAAAAGCTTTTAGCCCGGTTTCAGAAGCGTCAGTTGCCGCAGACTGTTTTGATAGCCAATCTGACGAATGGAAATTATTTTTCGTTTTTAAACGTCCTTAAATCTATAGTTACATACTCGATCAATGAATTCAATCTGTGTAATGTATGGTAACGTATTGGTATTCTCCCTACGGGAATTAATTGGAATTGAAAATCGAATTGTTTGAAATTGGAACATTAACTTTTTATGAGGGGAATCGATGGCCTCGTTAAAATATACGAGTTGACAAATTATGTTTAATAGCAGGCCATGTAGGGTGTTGCTGGTATCGTTATTCGTAACATTTGAATATGGAACAATTGAAGGGTGCGATAAATATTTGGTAATTTAGGTGGTAAAACTCTATGGTTTAATTACGGCGGCTGTCCGCTACCAAGATTAATATTCGGACTAGTTCTTGCTAGTTTGTAAGGTAATACTTATTATCGGAAAATTTCAAATTAAGGTTCAAGTGTTAATTAAGCTTCAAGTGTTAACAAAGCGTCTGTGATCGACTTCAGTTTCGTGTTACATTTATTAGAAATATAAGAAAAAATCTATGGACGGCGTGATTTTTGTGATGACTGCTTGTAAAATGAAAACATTGAGTAGAATCAAATAATACTTCCGCCAGAAATTTGTATAAAAACGAACATACTATAAAATGTCCATAAAATATAAAACCTTTTATTGGAAAAAACTACGAACGGAATATTTCTTAATTTCTCGCTTCAGACAGAAATCAGAAATATCGCAGCATATCTTCAGCTCGCGAGCGCCATCTTCGATTTACATAAACGGATTGGAATACTAAGACTGGTTGGATTTAAATAATAAATGGGCGCGATTCGAAACTTGTGGTGCGCGGGGAAGTTTGCACAAAGGCTTCGGGGATGGGACATCATTTATTAACCCGAGCTGCCCCCGCGCAACAGCTCGCCTTTTAAGCGGAGATTAATAGATTAAGATCCTCGTTCAAGTACACTATGTCGAATTGATCCGGTTCTATCTACTTTTAGATGTTGTAATAGCTAAAATAAATTAATTCGTATGGACTTTTTTTAACGTTAACTTTACCTTTCGGGAGGTATTCCGTATTCGGAAGAAAGCGTAAAAAACTCTATATGTACAACTACGCATATTTTGATTTGTTTTAAAAATATGTAATGTAATTTTATAAATTATTGTAAATAACGCATTATTATAATGTGGAACTGAGGACCTATGTGAACTACACCTTCAAGCTAATTTCCTCGTATCTTTGTAATCTGAGCAACCAATTTTAGCACCGCTGTTATAAGTGAGAAACACAACAAATATTTTCTAAGAAACAGAGTAAGTCAAAATATAGGGTGAACACAACATTTCGCATTCGCTCATTTCCATTCTACGTGGTATGTAAAAGTTTAGGAAGCCTCTAGATATTTTAAGGGCATTTAAAATTCACGTCGCACACTGGGTGTCTACCCGCAGTCGCCATACGTTGCCTAGATAATATGATCGTAGGCTCGAGACGGAGACGTGATGCGCATAACATGCGAAGAATTCTAAAAGCAATCATTCTTTCCTGGTAACATGTAAATTTAAAATGCTGTAAGCGGTTACATGTTGTATTGTACCTTCGATAATTTTGAACGAAATTCCAATGTGAACTGACTGAGAAAATCGTAGAATGTCGAACAATCGTATGAAATCGTAATCGTAATAAAGCACCAAGGTATGATATTATCCAATTGGATTTTTTTACTCTGGTCAAATGTCAAGACATCCTCATCGGGCATCACAGCAGGCAGTAGGCAACAAGCATGCAGTCCATCTGATGGTAAGATAAGATATACAGTCAACCTAAAGCCGGTCACAGATGCGTAGCTTATCCAGAGGACTAAGCACTAATTTATCCAGGGTACTACACTCGGATAAGTATGTCTCCTTGCCACACGTTTTAAAAGGAAACACAGCAGCGCCTAACACTGCTATTATAAGGCAGAAATAAGGCACGATACCGACGAAGTAGAGCCACAAAGGATTATAATAATAATAAACACTTTATTGTACCCAACAAAACAAAAACAACAAAATAAAATACAAATTTAAAAACAATACAAAAGGCGGTCTCATCGCTAAACAGCGATTTCTTCCAGACAACCTTACGGTGCGGAGTTACAGTAAGGATGTGACTTGTCACATCCTATACTTGTATAGGTAGGGTGCTAAAACAGTTTTATAAATAAATACATCATACAGGAATAAATTATAGAATTAAAACACATACTATGAGAGGAAAGAGAAGAAAGATATGAAAAACAGTTTAAGAAGTATGGTAGTGAAAAATCTTTAAGGAATAAGTTAAAATACAATTCCTGCTCTATCTGCAAAGGATTCTGGAATCTTTGCAGATAGAGCAAGTATATGTACTTCATTACAAACTGCCATGCAACATAATATTTTTTATACAATAGCAACATTACAGGTTTTTGGATGAAAAGTGAAAAGAAAAAATCCAGAGTTCAGGCAAATCAGAGTTCGCTGAAGATATTACGCTTCACTCTTCATATGAAATGACATCTTTACTAAGTATAGGTAAGCTTTACTTAAAAATTGTCCGTAACAACATTTTTTTCAAACTACCACCGGATCAGAACACGACTTCAACTAAGAAGCTCCGGCAAGAATCTCAGCGGGTTTGTATTGTTCATTTGTATGATACATTTGTTTTACACAATTTGTTTTAATTGGTATTTAAAACAAAATGTGTAAAACAAATGTATCATACAAATGAAAACTATTATTAACATTAACATAGGTATAAGGAATAGTCTGTTTGTTTGATTACTAACAAAAATTATGGACTAAATGTCTGAAAATAAATGAATTATTATTATTATTATACTATAAATGTGGCAATTATCGACGTTTAAGGACATTGCCAGAAATTATTATTACTTAGCAAAATGTATTTCTTCCGGACAGAATGAAAAAACAAAGAATTTGACGGGAA
>DWNE01009827.1:0-10677 GCA_018249875.1 Cecropterus toxeus
AGGAGAGCTCTTTTTACACCCCTCTTGAAGAACCCCATGTCATAGCCCTGCGGGAAAACCTCAGGTGGAAGCTCATTAAAACAGATCTTTGTTAAAACAGATCTTTGTGTCTATTGTAATGGCAAAAAAAGCAATAAGAGCTAGTAAAATTATAACGCTACTAGAAGAGGGGTGTAGCCAATGTTACGTCTCACAGCGGTTATACGTAAGTCTTCTTTCAACCGTTCAAAGAACCTGGACTCGATACCAAGAGACAGGTTCCGTTCAGAGAAGGCAAGGTTCTGAGAGAAAACGTTGCACACAACCACGAGACGACCGCTTTTTAGTGACTCAGGCGCTAAGGAACCGCAAATGCAGTTACATAGACCTTAAAAGAAACCTTGAAGAGGTACGAGGAGCACAAGTTAGCCTATGGACAGTAAGGAGGAGGCTTTTAGCGGCTGATATACGCAGTCGACGACCAGCGCGGGCCCCTAAGTGGAATAAAGGTGGCGAGAATCTGTGCACAACGCGGCGGCACCACTGTCACATCTATTTCTGTCTCATAATATCAGTGTAAAGCGCCCCTCTGTTCTTTTGTTTACGGCTGTGAAGACATACTTAGATGTGAAGTTCCAACTTACGTTTATAAGTGAGCAAAGTATGGCAGATCTCAGAAGGGACTCTAATCTATCCGGGGTTGATAACAGATGTCTATAGGTGATAGTTTTTTTTAAATTTGTAAATATGAAGTAGCAAACGAGCAAGCAGCCCACGTGATGGTAAGTGGTTACTGTTGCCCATGGACATTTGTAAGCAACTTCATATGGAACAAGGGTTCTATATATTATGAAGTCTATCACAGATGCGTTGCTACTCCCGAGGACTGAGATGGTCGCCTCATATAAAAGTGAGCCGGCAACCACACCCTTCCACCTCACGCAAGAACTGCTTCACGCTAGAAATAGGTGTGGCGGTGGTACTTCCCCGGTTGAACTACATCTACCACCTGATAAAGTGATAGTTGTCGCTTACGGCGGACTGCATACTTGATTGTTGCTTTTGCCCAACATAATGCCCACACAATGGTGAGTTCATGTAAAAGGATGTGAAAACTACTGAGGACTAAATTAAAATGCCTTATATACGGTGTTTCAATAAGAGTGCACTATTCAAATTTTGTGTATTTTTTTCTTTGAATGTTGCAACACTGAAATTTTACAGTTGTTACTTATTCCACAGTTGTCCACAGCCGTGGGGGCCATATGCGGGATATTTTATTCCATACATAATCGGAACATGTCTTCTTTGTAATGCAATATAAATATCATAAAATACTAAACAATACAAGTTTTTATTTCAAATCTAAAAAGTGCACTCTTATTGAGACACCCTATATAAGAGAGGCATTCTAACTTACTCAACTCAGGGCACAGATCCAGAACTAAAATCATTTTTCATTTCAACTAGAATTGGAACCAGAGTTAGAACCCGAAACTCTGCGTTGCCGCCTACGGCGATGAAGGCATCTTCCACTGCTTGCACTACATTGAGCATTAAGGTCTACATTCCATTAACAGTGAGTTCGCCTCGTCATAGAGAGCTAATCAACGCTAATAAAGACTTGCAAAGCGGGTGTTTGCGTGCGCGTTAGTTCAACCCTATGATTGAGGTGACAATGATTCGAATTTTACGTGGATATGAACAAAATATTTTTATATCATGTTACATGTAATAGTAATAACATGTATAAATTAATTATTAATTAGTTAATTTACTCGTTGCATTTAACACTTATTTGGTATAAACTCAGTGAGGTGTTATTATATAAGTGAAATACCTTAATGTTTATTTAATATTACTTAAAATGCAAAATTTTTTGCTAAAGCAATATTTATGAGAAATTCTATATTATATTTAGTGGGCTCCAAATAATACTTTCTGAGCACATGTAAGTATAATATCTTGTAATTTCATTGCACAAATATTTTTATTGAAATTTAATCAGGATGAATAAACATTCAGATGAAATAGGAATTTTCCTTTCATCTCCGCCATAAATTAAACTTTATAATATGTGTAACATACTACTAAGTTTCATTTACTTGTAATTAAATCAACAGCAGTGACATTTGTAATTCAAATAGGTCACAAAACTAGGAATATTTCAAAACACGAAACGCGTGGTCACCCTACCCATGACCCAGACGGCTGACCCGCTTCCACGTTAGCGCCTCCAAACCAATATAGCCGATACTCGATCCAACTGGTTTGTTAACTAACACCAGTTATGCGAAATGGAATAGTAATTCCGATTGGAATATTTACGGTATTGCAAGATTTTATAATGGAAGATATAAAAGTTGTCTAATAGTTTATTACTTAAGTGCTGCTGTACTCTGGTCTAAAGATAGACATACTTAACCGAGGCTTCGGTAGACTTCACTGGCTTTAGACTTCAGGAATAGCGCCCGTATATGAGAAAATCCATCTTAGTTTCCAGGGGTAACAACGATTCCGTGGCAACCCTCAGATATGAGAAAGTGCTAGCTAGATTGTGGTTCCACTGTGGAGGTACCATCACCACGCCTCTGTCTATGCCTACGCTATATATTTCTAGCGTGATGGGAGGGTTTTTCGATGGAAAGGTGAGGTAAACGGCTCTCTTGTATATTAGACCTTAGTCTTAGGGAGTAGTAATGCATCTGTGATTTACTTCAGATAGGACCTCTGATAAAAACTTGTTAACAAGTGTTCATGGGTAGCAGGGGCCATTTACTATCAGGTACAGTTAGCTACTTTCATATTATATAACATAGCGCATCTTAGCGCATGCTTTAGTAAGAATTAGTTATGGGTTAATAGACCACTTGGCAGGTACAAAGTTTTTCTCTACCAGTTATAAGAATTACTCGAATCACGATTGAACCACGATTGAACGCACCATTGCCCGAATCATGACAGCTACCATCCCATTCTTTCTAACACTGCTGCCACATACAGTAACTTTATTTTTCCCACTTCTGGGCAAAAATCTCTTCCACATTTTTACTTATTAATAGTTGTTAAAAAGGGATTCTTATTCACGCGTTTTTCAGATTCGAAATTGGTACTCTATGTATATTCACGTCTGCATTTATGACAAAGATTTCTGTATATTTATTTTTAAATATATAATTGTAATTTACGTAAAAAAATACTTATTTACTTATATCTATCATATGACTACGAGACTTATACTATGCAACTTTACGTTCTTATACATTATACTCACGGTTTGCTTGTGGTACTCCTAGCTAACTAGCAGTACTACGCTGTTTCAGCTGTATCAGTATTTTTTTACCAGTGAAGGTATAGGTATTTTGGTAGGTTATCTTTGTACCCGTAATATGTGCGAGGTAAAAATGGGAAAAATAACTTGTTTTAATTTTTTCGCGCGGTAGGTACTCTAATAACGCAGGAACCGTATTTTTTTTTGGGATTAAAAGTATAGCCTATGTTCGATTACAGAGTATAATCAATCTTTGTGTCAAATTTCATACATATCCGTTTAACAATTCTTGAGTTATGGAGTTATAAATATCCATCCAAACTTTCGCATTCATAATAGTAAAAGTTAAGTAAAATTAACGATTAACATGAACATAATTAAGTTATATAACACGAACATGTAACATAATTATCAAATATAAATTTAACAATACGAGAGCTTGTAATATAGGCAAAATTATAATTTTGATATATAAATCGTCCAACAATTATTGTCAGACCCTGACAGACCCGCGTGGCGGTGCGGTCACCATACAGGCCTACCACGCAGTGGGTACCGGGTTCTGGGTGTTTGTGTATTCGTTTTTGTGTGTCCGTGTCAGTAGGATTTTCTTCTGTGTGGTGGGTATGGGTACCATACCTACCACACAGAAGAAAATCCTACTGTGAGGCTATGAAAAAGTGCTTACCTTGAAGAATTTATTAGAGAACTCTCCGGTATAGGTATGGTCCTCCTCATTCCCCATAATGTTTTCCTACACTATATACATACATTTTACATACATACACATTTTATAAATTTGAAATACTTGTACGTACTTTCAACTTATAAATAAATAAATTTACTACATACATTAATTTAAAGGGTTAACCTTTAAAATCAACTATTTCCTCGAAGAAATTAGTTCAAACATTGAGTTATTTGTGACAGAGCTAAAATAATACTAATTAGGTATCTTGTCCACACGCAAAAGGCTACGCGAGAAGCTATAAATGATATTCTATTAAATCTACTACTAACATCAAAGCTTCTATCTTTCTCTATCTAAATTTATTGCTTTTTTACTTAAATGGCTACTGCCCCCAGGGAAGTGAGTAACGTTGTCCCTGTAGTTCCGGGACCAAAATACGGCTACGGTATCTCCTGCCTGTCGCCTTTTACGGGCGATTAAAGGGAGTTCCGGTCAAGTCCAGCTAAGTGATCCCGGGATGGACGGCGATGAACAGCATGTGTGGTCGCTTGCCGTCGTAACATCAGGCGGCACGATGAGCGTTAATGCTCACCGGTAAGAGCCCGAAAGGGGCATCGCGATCGGAGGACTCCCGTTGTGTCCCGTTGGAGATCCCGGAGTCCTCCATGCAGCGCTGAGGATGGCCACCGAGGGGTTTTATTGCGGTAAGAATCTCTCATTACTCGGCGTTGCTCAGGCAGGTGACGGGTAACTTTTGAAGGTTTTCTCCTCGTTGCAAAAAAAAATGGACGCTAGCTACTTAATTTAAAACATGGGTCAACATATCTGCATTTTTGATATAATATAGTTCTAATGATACAAAAACGATGTGTCGACGTGTCGGCAACCCCCGGAAAAGTTTAAAAAAAACATCAAAAGTGTCGCAATTACTCCAAAACGGTAAAAAATTGAGATAAATGCTAAAAAATGACATACATGGGTCCAAAAAAGAGGCATCAATAAATAAAATGCAGACATTTTACCACATTCAGTTCTTATATATGATCTTAGAACCTTTACCTCTCCTACACGGGGCAATACTTCGACCATAAGCCATATTAATCCAAATTATTCGACGCCAGCCAGATATTATTCCAAACATTTTTGGATTTCATTTAAAATTTTAATTTCATTAATCGCTGTTCATTATTCGCCGACGCTGAAACAAGTACTTCGACCCACTTAAGCGTATGCCTTCTGTTTGAAATTTCAAAATTAATTTATTCAGTTAAGTTAAATGGTAGACTTGACCTAAAAAGGAATCTGAATCGCTCTTCCTACAAGTTTATTTCCATTCTCTATATTTGTATTAATTAGGTCGGTTCATTAGTCAATCTTATATTGGTGTACTTCCTATACATATTCGACAATCCGCGGTAAGAGGAGACAGTTGTACGAGGCGTTTCAATTTACTTCTCAGGGGTAGCTTTGTTTCGGAGGGAAATCTTCAAAAGGTATCCCACATTTTGGGGGAAAGTAGAGTTATTCGAAATTTTTACTCACTAAACCCTTAATGTGCATTAAGGGAAAAACGTCATCTCAGATAGAACTCACCGGTGCTTTTCTTGCGTAGTGCCCTTCAGGCCCTTCCTATTTTATTTTTACAGCTTTATTTGTGGCTAACGTAATGTAAAAGTCATCCTATCTTTTGTTAATTATATATCCTTGGGCTGAAGTAGTCACTAAATATAAAGTTTGTAACACCATTGAAACTAGAACAAAATAGTAAAACTACTATTACTAGGCAGAAATATGCAGGTGGTGTTTCCGGAGTCGAAGGCATTTATTACATCTTCAAAACCTCTACATGAAAAAATAGGTCAAATTAATATTAATTCTAAGTCACATTTTCTCTATTTAAACAAAGACTTGTATGTAAACACTTATTTTATATTAATGTAATCTAGAATGGAGATAATTTTCAGCGTAAACGGTGATCCTGCCAGAACTCTTGGTCTGGCTGAGAGGTTGTTGAACTTGACACCGGCTAGTTTAACCGTGTTCGTCTCTCGAAATCAAGTGCCTTAACACCTTCAATACACTAGTGAAGTTTGAATGTCTTGAATTGAAGTACTGATTGTATTTATACAAAGTTAAAGAAGATATTTGATATAATTTACTAAGTTTTAAGATGCTTGTCGAGCAGTTCTATCAAGCGCTTTCTTAGAATATTTTCAATTTTGCTCATAGAATTATCTATGAGCAAAATTGAATATAATTTTTTTGTCAGGTAGTAAAATAGCATTCACTCCACCGACGTGGTTATGGAGCGTAATTTCTATATGATAAGGACACATTGCAGACATTATTAATAGCCATAAATATACCCTACGAAATATTAAGGACCTCGTCTGCTACCATAGTGGTGATGCGTTGTCAATTGGCAGCGTAAGAAAATAAAATTTGTTAAAAAACAAAGGTATGCTATATGATGCGCACATGTCTGTTTCTGAGGCTGACGATCACTGTCATCTTGTAAACACAAAAAAACGGAGAGGCAGACATCCTGACATTAGTAGTTATAATTTCATTTTAGTTACTTTATATATGAAGTGCACACTTAGCAGACTTGAATTGTTCCATTAAAAACAATGAGAAGGAGCACGGAAAAAAAGTCTGCCATCATGTTGCGTTTTCTTATTGACAGCGCTTCGAAAACGTGAAAAAAAAAGGTGTACCTACCTTCTATATTATGCGCACATATCTAGTTTTCGACTGACATTTGGATTGCTCATGAAAACCCAGGAAATGAATAAGGCAGACGTTCTGGCCTCTGATATTCCAGAGGCAGATCATTTGTATTTTTTTCAACCGTACTCTCGTGCCAAGATACGTGTACAAAATTCTACGTCTGCTGAATATGATTGAAAATATTTTTTATTTTCTGTAGGAACGATTTTCAAAGCGCATCAGGAATGTTTAGGTTATGTCTGTGAACTGCGTCCCAACTGTTATACACTTAAAAATCTGTAATTGTCTGCTAAATGTTTTTTTCATATCCGGGGAGTCATACTGAAATGAATAGACGCAAGGAGAACCGTGTGCAAATGACTTAGTAGACATTTTCAACATTTTTTACAACTCTGTCCCATGATAATGCAGAGCCCTGAATCTCTGCCTCTTCGTTTTCAAGATGATTGTAATTATGAAGCAGCAGACACGATTACGTCTACCCTTTAAAGATATTTCTATCAATATGACGTATAAAATACGTTAAAATATAATACGTGTAAGTAAAATACTTAATTATTAGTCGGTATTTTTTTTTAATTTGTACAATATTATAACGCTATAAAAATAAGACACTAGAAAAATACTCTTTAAGCAATGACTTTATTTCTAACGCTACGTTCACACGCTAAATTGTTCACGTGGAGTCGATGCGAGAAAATATCGCGATCGAGAAATATTTCTTCCCGTATACCGTCCGAATTTGTCACGACGAGGCCGCGTCTCGAAACGTTTTTATCGAATACGACACGCAGTGGCGCTTTAGTTCATGTTATACCGTTCACACGATCAAACTTGTCTCTCGTATTCGAGACTGTACACCCCCGCCCGCGCGCACGCAGTTGTCCTTGTGTCGAGTCTCATATTTGTATCAGTACGCGGTAGGGTGGAATTCTCTAGCCTTGATAGTAAATCATCAAAGGTAGTTATTGACATGCGGAAGTAATTAAAAAACAGTTGTTCTTCATTTCTGAGGCTCAGGAAAATCTTTTGGAATCTTCCTTCTCGATGAGGACCAATCTTTAGAAAAGAATGAACCCAATACCTCCAACGACGCTGCATAGGTTTTCGTCTATAAAACCAATATAAAAGTAGTGGCACACGTGGATCCATGATGGCGCGCACTGAACAACTCGCTATTCATACGATTTGAACGTTCCGTTAAAATCGATAGCTGTCGTGTGAACGACTGCCTCGTATACGGTAAAAGAGTAAACATGAAAGAATCGAATAGAATAGACGCCGTGTGAACCTGGCCTAAGTGTACTTGTCTTTCTATCCATTTTACTTATAAAGAGTTATCTTTATATATTATCTATTCTATAAATATTAAATCTGTACATCTGTACTGAACACACAGATACATATCTGTATGTTCTGTGTGTATGAATATGCCAATAAAGAAAAAAATAAAAGAATGTGGTTCGACTCCTGAAGTACCACTGCCAGACCTATTTCTGACTAATAGCAGCAGTGTTGTATGCTGTTGTGTTTTGATTTTTGAAGAGTGTCTTAAGTGTCTTAAGGGAAATATACTTTTCCGAGTCATTCCAACTTAGTCCTAAGGGGTAGCAATGCTACTGAGGCTAACCCCAGGTAAGACTTTGATCTTATCTGGGGTTAATTACACATGTCCATGGGCACCATCAGGTGGACTGCCTGCTCGTTTGCTACTTCCATATTATAAAAAAATCAACTGATGGCCATAAAAACGAATAAATTAACGTTTTAACGCTTTCTAGTCTAATAGCCCTACAGAAAAAAAAACCTGTGTCTTGGGTACTATGGATACACACAAAGACGAATACACAATCATCCAGACCCAGAACAGTAATCTAAATTCACCATTCAAATGTCTATCTTGCCGGGAACCGAACGCGGAACCCACTGCATCGGACCGGTATGGTGACCGCTCCGTCACGCGAGTCTTCTAAATTGAATGTCAATTTCGCATCATGAAGGTTCTATGTTCGTAAATATTAATACAAATATCCTCAACAGGTATCCCGTATCATATAAGGAATCGCTAAACACAGTGCTGATACAGGAAGCTATACGGTACAATAGATTACTGGGTGTTATCAACAATTCGCTGAGGTCAGTATTAATTAAAAAAAAGATTATTTCTCCTCTACAGTCAACAAGATATTGTCAAGAAATAACATACTGGAGAGTTATCGAAAAACACAGTTCTCAAAGGTGTGTGATGTCTACCAACTCGCACTTGGCTGGAACGGTCGATTAAGTACTAAAATTGTCTAATTCGGTGACAAGACTCGTGTCCAGCAATGGGAAAATAATAGGTTAACGACGAGTATTAAATCCTAAAATTATATAGTCTCATTAAATATGGATGACGAGACATTCTTCTGAATCTTCTTAATACGAGCTCAGTTTAACTATTTACTAAAAGTTTACAAGCAATACAAAAAACCAATTAAATTTATAACTTTTTCATTCAATTAATTAATATCAAAGTATAGACGTTTTATTCAAAAGCTATGCCATCTATATAAGATGGCATAGCTTTTGAATAAAAGCTATTTTTGTTTACACTAAGTAACTCACACTTATTTTTCACGTAATTTGTGGGATAGTTTTGATTTATAGATGGGGTTGATTGTAGCGTCATAGCACATTGCAATTTGATACTATACTCAAAATCATCCCGACAAATCTCGCAAATTTGCAAGCGATCTTGCATATCATGAGACGGAAAAGTAAAAGCCTTTGCTTTTACTTTTTGATACTTTCCTGATAGTCCTGTTAAACCACTTGTGAACAACGAGAACACAATCCACACGTAACATCATACAGGGACTACATCAGTTGGTAAGATAGGTTAAATGTTGCAGGGATCTATTGAAAGCGCTGAAAGGGCTGGTTGTGATGTCGGAGGCCCTGGAGAGCATGGCGGGCAGCTTGGCGCGCAACGCCGTGCCCTCCATGTGGAGCTCGAAGGCCTATCCATCCTTGAAACCTTTGGGTGAGCACTTCCGTGAGCTTTGTCCACGAAATTACGAGTATGTATTTTTTAAATTGTTGATGTTTCTGAAAAGTATCATTTCGCTAATTGCCAATTCATAAATGGACAACGAATTTGCTAAATTGACTTGATCAATATAAGGCTGTGATCTACAAAAGTAAATGTATGTTATATTCAGCTTTAACTGTTATTTGTTTTTTTTTTTAATGTTTTTTTTTATTTTACTACTGGAAAGTGATGTCTTACTGCCGCCATCACCTTTTCTGTAACTATTAGGTTGTTGAATGTCTTGGACAATATGTCTAGAATACATGTAGATAAGTGGCCAATTCAGTTATCTGTTCTATTTAGTCTGATTATACATAGATATCAATGAGCGTTAATGACTACGACTATTAACTCTACTATGGTATGGTTATTTCTGTTAAGAAGAAATCTAAAATTGACAATAAAAAACCTGCCTACAACCAGAAAAAAGTTGATTGTCATCAAGCAGCTAATTATCAAAATTATTTACTTAATGATCAAGTTACCTTTCAAAAAAAGGGAAAACTAAATTCATAATCAATTGATGTGCTTAGCAGCTACCACGGGTAAACACACCCCTTATATACATAAGGGGGCGTACATAAGTAATGCTTATTTATACGGGGCTAGATAAGGTAAAAATATTTTTTGACTTATTTTCGCTGATCGCACTGTTGAACACCCGCCTTAACAAAGCTATAGCTACATATCGTAGCTATGATACAACAAAGAGATACACATACACTCATGTTAAATTTAATAGCTCGATTATTTTTGTCTCGGGTGTCCAAAATTTTGATGTGAAACATCTATAGGTGAAGGTAAACCTGATAGTTGGCGTGACGAGGCTTGCCGTGGCGACGCGTTCGCCACGCTACATATAGGCAGTGTGCGAAGTACTAGGTGGGGGTAATGTTATCGATCGCAGCGCTCATGTGGCCAAAAGTAAAAACA
>DWNE01009828.1:0-10676 GCA_018249875.1 Cecropterus toxeus
ACGATTTATTGTTTATATATTTATATATTTGTATATTTAATTTAACGCATTATAAAGTATTCGTCTAAGTAGTCAAGAAAGAGTATTATTAGGATAGTCTATGTACTAGATTTCATTTGATACCCACATTGTGATGCGACCATCATATATGAGGCGACCATCTCAGTCCTCGGGAGTAGCAATGCATCTGAGGTAGACTTCATATATAACCCCTGTTCTATATGAAGTTGCTTACAAATGTCCATGGACGGCAGTAACCACTTAATCAGGTGGGCTGCTTGCTCGTTTGTTACTTCATATTTATAAAAAAAAATGTGTTATTATGTAACACATTTTTTTTATAAATATTAGGTTTTTTTATAAATAATAACACTGACATTAACAATGTTACCTGTAGTCTTAGTCTTTATGGATGGCATCGTCCCTGTAACAAATTTTAGGTAAAACCCAAAACCTGTATGACTACTCTTATCAGGTTCGATTTCTACTTGCATCTTATAAATTGGACGTATATCTTGTAATGTGATTCCTTAAAGGAAAGCTTTGGTTTATTATTCAAGCAACTAAAACACCGCTCAACACTGAGAGCACTTCTCTATCAATAGATACTTAAGTGGTGTATTGTCTAGTAGTTGTAATGTTATGTAAGCAGAATGTCGAGGACTCGTATTGTTATCTGAAGCATTCATTCGATTTTGAAATATAATTGCATTGAATGCGATAAGAATTTCAAGATTATTATTTTTGCATAAAATATCATTATTAGGCGATATCGTTTAGGCGGTTCCTTGTTATATACTAGACGGAACATAGATAATAATCACAAATATAATATGTATATACTATAATAATATCATTTAAACTCAGTTTTTTTTCATTTATCACAAAACGTATAACCGTATTCTATCTTCTTCTTTCCGCGTTTTTTGAAAAGGAAACACTCGTTAGTATAATCGTTAATATAATTACTAGTAATAATTTATTATTTGACATATGTATAGGTATATCTGAAATTGTTAAAATTATGTGTTTTGCATTGTCAGCAATGTAATCATCATTATTTTGTACTGAAATATATTTGTAACACAACAAATAAATATTATCTTTGAGCATTTCTGCAAATCCCACAGTCTTCTGTACGCGAAGTATTCTTAAAAATATATCGGAAGCTTTCGCTTCGTGTATTAATATACGCATTACATGTCATGATCAGTTCCATCGAAAAACCCGCGAAAAGATATTGTTCAATTTATTGTTATATTTATTCGTAATATTTCAACAGTAGATATTATCTTTAAGATGTCAAATGGTATTAAAATGTATTCGCGTAGTTTTCAGTAAAACCGAGATGTCATTGAATACTATTTTCTCCGGTACTTATCGTAAGCTTCTACTTACTAAGTGCAACTAACTTCAATTTAAATTGTATTGCAAAGATGCTTTTGAACTTAGTTTATGTTTACGGTTTCCGTTTACTGGTAATAACGAGAACCCTATTTTTATATAATGCAACCTTCTTTTTGACATAGAAACAACTACGCTATAATTTGTCAGTGTTGCTTAATTATCGTATATTTTATTTTGCAGTATAAGAAATTTATATTTTTCATTCTAAGACGTTGAACGTGGGTTCTGATGGATTTAACAATAGACTTTTTCTAGACTAACGAGTCTAGAAATAGTGAATTGTTAATCCAATTCAATCAAGATTTGTGTACCAGACAAAGGTACAATTAAAGCAAATGAAATAAAGTAATTAAATTTATGATTTAGGTGTAGGTTAAGGTCAATCCCAACATGGTGACACGAAAACCCCTTGTGCGTTTTGGACCCTCAGAGTTATGGACAATAATGTAGTCAACCCGAAAATGTAATCCGTTTGATCTAAAATTCAATCAAGCCCACCATTCACAACACAGCTCTCCTGATATAGGACAGTAGAATCGGATGTTGATTAAAATTCATAACATATACGGAAGCCGAACAGACCCTTCGACAACCTCGAGCATAATATACGTATATTGATTCCCGACGTGCTCGGGGGCAATAAAATAAATTGAACTGTCATTTACATATCTCACTTCATTTCGCAGTACCCATCGGATTCTGAGAATGACTCAGTTTGGGAGACGGCAGATGTGACGTTGGAGCGAGGTGCGAGTGGTTTGGGGCTGAGCATAGCGGGAGGAGAGACGGGTGGAGACGTTAGCATAACACGGCTGGCGGCAGGTGGAGCGGCCAAAACCGACGGCCGACTACAAATAGGAGATATTTTACTGCAGGTAACATTGCTTTACTTCCCACGGGTAGCCGGGTTGAATTGATTTGAATGTAATTAAAATATTGTCAAGTAACATCTTCAATGGAGTGGAATTAATTAAGTATAATAAATTAGACTCAATTGACAACTTTTTTTGGGTTTAATTGTCCTAAATTAAAAAATAATTTCTTTTGAAATTATTGATTATACCTACCTATTCTATTTTTTTTAGCAACAACTGAGTATAATTATTATCATTGAGTCTATAACTTAAAAAAAATACTCGAGGGTGGTCTAGTTACATCTAAGGAAGTTATTGCAATCATACAATTATTTTTAACGTTTCCTCAAAGTTAAAAACGACGTATATTTCATGGTAACATGAATATCATGACTGAATTTTTCTAACAATTTCAACCTTATGAAAACATTATATATAGTAGTAGCAGCAATAAACTAGTCTGTAAAGTTAGTAAATCATAACACGCGTTATGTTATTACACTAACTTTAGATTAACTTAAACTAAACGGCTGAGGGTACGGCCTCTCGGCATGTAGAGCGTTTTATTGCGGACAAGTTTATTGTCGAAATTAATTATTCAACGGGCTGACTAGCAAAGCGATTCCCAGATAGACCGGGAGCCGGACGCATCACTCCGAGTTTAAATATTAAGATAGCGCATGCTGCTAACAATGCGGATAGTTTTCCTTTCCTTTACGTTGCAGACGTGCTATACAAGTCGCTTTGCATGAATATAACAACACAAAGACGCTAATTTTACAGGAGAGCCTAGTAAAAATTAAACAACTCTTTTTGAATTTATCTTTGTAAGGAATAAAGTTAAAATATTAAGAATTAAAAGACCATTATTCACAGTGGAGTTAGAGCATCAGTTTTCAATTTCAAATTAATATAATAAGAACGAACTGTAATACTTAACTTAAAATTTAGATTTTTTAATTTAACGGCTTTATTCATACAAATTAGCGAAGTGTGAAGACTGCATCACCGGACAATTAAGTTTTGAGTGTCATACCAAAACAAAAGTGTATAATCATAAAATAAATCTGATGGTAGGTGACCTGATGGTGGTGATCAGCCATGGTGTAATTCACCTTTCAAAACGAGCACGGAACACGGTTTGTTTACCAAGAAATCCTTCATTCATTAAAACAGATAGGAACACTTGATTCCTTTCACTATTTTGATTTTAATATATAGAACCCCTGTTCTATATGAAGTTGCTTACAAATGTCCATGGGCAGCAGTAACCACTTACCAACAGGTGGGCTGCTTGCTCGTTTCCTACTTCATATTTATATAAAAAAAGATAACTATAACAAATTAATATGCATCGTTCGTCGACCGACAATTTAGGCGACCGGATGAAATAGTTATTTTAACATTTACGCAATGTTACTTCGCTTATAAATTACTCGCTCAAAAAATAACTTTTTATTTCGACAAATTTAATAACAGATTTAACGCCAGTAACATTTATTTCGAGTGTTTAAATTGATGGATAAAACATTTGAAAATCTGATCATCGTGGCATACCATCAATAGTATTAATTTGAGTAATAAATTACTGAAATCCAGTTCATTTAGTTATGAATTTTCTGTCAATTAGTTATGATTTTTGATGTGAACATGTTCTGTAAGTTCGTAGAAAAACCTTAAAAATCATAAATAACTTTACGAACTTCAGAAAGTTTTCTAAAAATTCAGCGGTTTAATCAAAACTTATCTTCTTTACTAAATAAAAAATAGTAAATACTATTTTTTCATCATTATCAACATAAATGACATAATGATTAATTTATGTAGAACAGCGCCTTTTTGTAATTTTATAAATTTTCCATCTTAAATACTTAACTTTCAAAGCATAATTTTACTCATATAATCGACTTATGATTTCATAATATTTTAAGTTATTATTACAATTTTAAATCAAAATAAATACGCTAAAGTTGTGGGGGACGAACGAACGAACGAAGTAGCAATTAATCACAGAGTCCCATAAAACTGACATTGACATGTCTCCGACGTGTGATGTGATTTTTACGGAGAACCACGAAAAATGTTTAGTGGCGTACATACTAAGCATTTTTGATATTATTTTGTGTCTTTTTTCTTGTTATCATATTAATCAGTGCATCCGTTGCAGCTTTTTATTTAATAGGCCCTTTTTTAAATTTATCTTAGCTAACATTCTCCTTCTTTTATACTTAGCTTGAGACTTTCAGAATGTCTAACAGAAAAAAATATATCCCAATTTAATTTAGTGATAATTTTGTATTAAGTATCTCCGAGATTTTCGATCTCAAATTACAGAAACTCTATCATAACCTTAATAGTATAAGAATGGTAAATCTTAAGTGCATACAAGCGAAGTACGGCACATTGTTACTTATGGAACAAAAAACTTTACTGTCATCAGGCTTTCAGGGAAAAATATTAGAGTTAAAGTATTTGCGACGGTTAAATATTGTATCAATTACTTTTGAATAAATTTTACTATATCCGCAACATTTTATTTCTGTTCCAATCATATTATTTCTAACCATTGTCAAAACAAATATCTTACCAGAAGTATGAGGCTTTCAATAACAACAAAACTAAATATAACAGGTACATAAAATACAATGTTTATTCAATACAGTTTTTGAGCGTACATGAAATAGGTACCTATAAAATAATTATTATGTAGATATCTTAACAAAGAATAGCAAAAACCAATCGTCATCAATCACTGAAGCCCATAAAAGTGACATTGTGCTGTGTCGCCGACCCGTGACGTTGTGGTTTCCCTGTCCTCCGGAGGGACCCTGGTGATTCATTATTCGATTATGTTTGAACAGTTTCCAGGTGGAATTTAAATCTTTTTTTCCATAAAGGTTTGTTTTTGGTTCGACTATGTAGCATTTTATGTTATAGAAGTAGCAAACGGCCCACTTTTATATGAGGCGACCATCTCAGTCCTCGGAAGAAGCAACGCATCTGTGGTCGACTTCAGATAGAACACCCGTTCTATATGAAGTTGCTTACAAATATCCACGGGCGGCAGTAACCACTTACCATCAGGTGGGCTGATTGCTCGTTTGCTATTTTATATTTATAAAAAAAACGAATATTAGACTGCATGCTATATTGATACTGTGCTCGCTTGCTGTGTACGTGTTGAACCGTATTCAATGTGAAATTTAAATTTTTTTTCGCAAAGACTTGCTTTTGGTTCGACTAAGTAGCTTTTTATGTCATAGAAGAGGCAAACGAACTTCGGAATCCATGCTCGT
This sequence comes from Cecropterus toxeus, assembly GCA_018249875.1. NCBI lineage: Eukaryota > Metazoa > Arthropoda > Insecta > Lepidoptera > Hesperiidae > Cecropterus > Cecropterus toxeus. The sequence continues at coordinate 5,558 of DWNE01009828.1, forward strand.
TTGCTACTGTGCTCGCTTGTTATGTTTGTATCTATGTAATGTTAAGACACTATCGCCTACACATGTCTGTTATCACTACCAGATAACATTAGATAAGATAACTTGAATTCCATCTAAAATCGAACAAACTCGATGCTACTCCTGAGAACTAAGATGGAATGCTATAGAAAAGTATGGCTCTCCTACTACACCCTTCAAAGCAGATTAGCAGCATTTAACACAGATACTATAAGCAGAGATACGCATAGTAGTATTCTTTATGGTCAGAATATAAAAAAAAACCTGCACCTTTATTGCACATCTGTTAGCCACGACGACAAAATCCCTTGAGAATATTTACCTAGAAAGACATGGTAGAAGATATGACGGGATTTAGTAATGATTTTAGTTCAACGTCATGCCCTATATTTGCGTTAAGTAGAGCGTTGTTACTGACTCGTGGCCTCTACAATGTAGTATACCCCTATAGTATATTAAACGTTCTATTTTTCAAAGAGATAACTGAATGTATTAAATTGTATTACTGTACCGTACAATACCTATATTTAAGAAACACTTTGTTTCATATAAATATAAAACATTTGTTGTACAAATTGCATTAAAATAATTCAATCCGTGAATTACTAGAAATCTCACTAAACTCCCAAATCATTGTTCATAAACGTAAAATAAAAAAATCTTAGCGCCACTTTTTAAACAAAAGGGTTACGTGCAATGTTGTCCGAATCTCCATTTGTCTTCAAAGTGACATGAAAGATTTCGAGCTATCATTTATTTCATACTACGGAAGCCAAGCGAAGAAGAAATGGAGCGCGATCATGGTCGCCGATTTCGATTTTTGTCTATGACATTTTATTTTTACGTTTAGATTAAACGAAGCACTTAAGAGACTGCTAAAGATAAAAAACTAAAACAGTTTTCTTTCTGATTGAAGTAACAAATGAGCATGTATTCAACCTGATGACAAGTGGCCTTTGCCGCATCTGGCTATCTGTAATCAAACCCAGATAAGATCATGCATTGCTTCCCAGATGAAGCTGAGAACAAAGTCCATGAACATTTATTAACAATTTCATACAGAACAGAGGTTCTATCTAAAGTCAATAAAGCATGCGTTGCTCCCGAGGTCTAAGATGGTCGCCTCGTATAAAATTGAAAGGTAACTTATACGTAAATATTTCGAAGTAATACGGTATCTGGCGGAAATGTAGAATTAATGATGAAAATTACATATTTATGTGCGATAATTTTCTTCCGGATATATATTACTAATAAGCGCAGTAAATATTTCGTAAAAATATACAGTATATGGCAGAAATGTAGAAAGGAAATTACATACCTGGTATGATTTTCTTCCGGATATATATTACACATAACTAATTTGGCTCTAAACGTTAATTATTCGTCGCAGGTTAACGACGTTTCTGTTGAAGGCGTGCCCCATTCAGTAGCGGTAGAGGCGCTCCAGAAAGCAGGAAATGTAGTGAGATTAGTAAGTAAATGCCGTAATTAAATCGTTAATTGGAGCGTGTAATGTTCCCATAGATTTTATGGGAGAATAGCTAATGGTGCATGATTGAGTAGCAGCTGCTGTGTACAAATATATTATCGGTATTATTATTGATAATGATAATTAAGAAATCCACAAAATTAAATTCTATAAATATTTAACCAACAATAAGGGTTGGCATACGGTATATCGGTACTGTATTACCATAATTTATATATTTATGTAATTTATAGGTATGACTTTACCTTAGTCTTAATCGACTGATGTTTTCAATACTAGAGTTAAATTGTAAAATAGAATAAAGTGTGTTTCTTCACAGAACCCGAAGAAATGAAATAAGATGAAATTTAAAGCACTTTTCCGTAAAAACATAAGTTTTCAATACAAAACTTTAAATATTGTAAATTCTAACCAAAACACGCTAGTGAAACTGTTTAATCTAAAATAATCATACACTATTAAAGTTCTAAACTGTTAATGATAAAACTAGTGCGCCATTTAACGACCAAAATTTCTCGATGTCCGGGTTTAAATTACATCTAATTATAATAAATGTTTGTTCAGAAAGTCCGAAGAGCGCGTCGTCCTCGGGTGGTGACATTGTGGAGAGGCGTCCGCGGGCTGGGACTAGGTATTGCAGGAGGAGCGGACGACGCTGCAGGAGGCGGAGGCGTTTTTATATCACATATTGCTGTTGGTGGCGCCGCGCACCACGACGGCAGACTAAGATTAGGTGACAAAATACTGGCTGTGAGAGACGAAGATGTAAGTGTTTTCCTTTTTGTTATAAAAGTGAGTTACAATATTAATTAAAGTAGTTTTTCTGTCTTCGAGATATTTGGACAATATTATATGCGGCATTGGCATGGTGGCTTAAGATTAAAAAGATTTTTTTAAATCTTGTTATAATCCATAAATTAATTATAATATTTTTGTGCAGGCTATAGAGACATCCTTAATCGGTGCAACACACGCAAAAGCGGTGGCGGCATTGCGAAACGCAGGAGAGCATGTAACATTAGTGGTGTTGCCCGCTGGCTCGCTCCCGCCTGTGGCTCGCACCGCACCGCTTTATTCTAGTAAGCACTATGTTATGTCACAATATCTAAATGTTAATATGAAAGTTTCGCATAACATGAAGTTTATAATAACTTGGTTCTTCCTAAACAAGCGTATGCACTTGATAGTCTAATGTTTGTACATATTTCATGTCACTATAACAAGAACAATGTTACACTGTAGTATTAACCGCAAAATTGTTATCTTTAGCTCTACTACATTATGTTTCTACAGAAAACGAGTAAGAAACATGAAATAGGGTTAACTAGGAATCCATTTACTTAAAAGTTGTTTGCAGAAAAGCGAAGTTTCTTCCTATTTGCAGTATGATATTTATATAATATTTCACAGCTAAAACGCAAGCCACGTCGTGTTCAACACTTCATGAACTTTCCGAGGAGGAACCGAACAAAATACCGAGGTAAAACTTTGCTTTCCTATCACAACGCATAGTTAATATTATACAACTAATTTACTTTATTAAGATACTTCGTTGTTTCTTTAATGTGAATAAATAACATTGTTAAATGTTGCGACAAAGCAAATTAGTTTTGCATAGTAGCCTTTGATGTCATAAATGTAAGCGTACATAGTTTCATGTCTTCATTAAAATTAATAGGACCCTTAGAGCTGACATATTATATTAATTCTAAGGTTTTAAGGTAATATCATAGCAGCTCCACTTATGATAGCAGTGTTACGCCACTGTGTTCTGAATTAAAGGGAATGTGAGGACATTTGTATGAGGCGTTTCGAATAAATCCAGTCCTCAAAGGTAGCGTCCCGTCTGTGTCTACCTTAAGGTACTATTTAAATGTTAATGACTGGTAATTGTCACCTTCAATTAAATGGACTTCATGCTCGTTTGCCACTTCTTTACATGTATAAAAAAAATAACAAAAAATAGAAACCGACTTCAATGTCACCAAAAAGCAAAAAAAAAATTAAATATATTTTGGTTTCTTCCATACACAGTACATAGTGCATACTCCACCCAGGGGACCACGACCACGACCACCATCACCCCTGGGTGGCGGTCCCGGGGTTGGTCCGTCACCCTGCGGATGGGGGCCTTGGAGGTAAGGCGCGCCATTGTGTTTTCTGGCGCGTCTTGATGTGGGAGGGGAGCTTCATGCTCCAAACGCGGAGGGGCTGCGAGAGCGGCCAGGCACCGGCGGGTTCACGGATGGTTGCGAAAGCGTTCCCGTGTTCCCGTGCGGTGCAAGGAGAAAACACAGTGGGGGTTTAGCCGGTAAGAGTCCGGCATAACCCAGCTGCTACCCCGAGTGGCTGGGTATCCATGAGGATTACCCACTTAAAAAAAAAAAAAAAACATAATGCATACTCCCGAAGTCGAAGCTCAACCTATTTTGTTAGATTACAACGACGAATCTAAGTCCTACAAGTATATGAGTCCTACCTAAGATCGGCCAGATACATTGTCACTTTGGGTGTAAGTGGAAACGTCTTCTAAAAGTATATCTACCTTTACCACAACCTTTGAACAATATGACCGCAGCGCCTAACACGGCTTTTATTATGCAAATAAGAGTTGCTGCATGGCCTTTCCTCTCGAATCAACTACCATCGAAGGACTACCATCTACAACTTCAACGTACATATTCTTTATCGGCATGTAATATAAGTAATATTACGTGTAAACAACGCAGTGATAGCTTAATGGTTGAAACTCGGTCTTTCAATCGAGGTTCCGAGGTTCCGAGGTTCGAATCCGTGCGTATTAGTATTTAATCATCACTGCTTTACGGTGAAGGAAAACATCGTGAAGAAACCTGCACAGCTGAGAGTTCTCTAAAAAAACAGTTCTCAAAGGTGTGTGAAGTCTACCAATTTGCACTTGGCCAGCGCGGTGGACTTATGGCCTTAAACTCTCTCATTGTGAGGGAAGACCCGTGCCCAGCAGTGGACGATGAAACAACGCGTATTTTCTTTTCATCATACCATACATTACATTAACTAACGTGTCGCCAGTTGGCACTAATTCAAAAAAATTTGAACAAGCTTCCTTTGTACTAAAACATATTGCCCAAATTTGGCGTTTCGCCGCTTTTATTATTGTTACGGCAATTACCATTATTAACCGCCGTTTCGTTTTTAATTTATGTGTTTTGGGCTTTGTATTTTTGTATAAAAACGTAACACTCTACCTCTGAATGTGAACAGTTGTTTTAATGGTATTTTGGGAGGATTATATCATAAACATTATTTTATAATTATATTATATTAACAAGCAATTGTTACAAATTATTTAGAAAGTAAATTCTTTATATGGTAAAAATGTTTTAGAAAAAAAAATAAGCAAGTACAAATGCTTTTAGCATATCTTTCAAAAAGAGCAAAAAATATATTTCAATTATTTAGTTTTTGCTTTCCTACTCGTATATTTCATCTAAGTTATCGAGTAGTTATGTTATTTTTAACCGACTTCCCAAAGGAAGAGAGATTCGTCACGTATATATATATATTTTTTATGTATGTTCGGGCATAACTCCCCGATGCCGCTACCGACCGTCACGATTCGACCGTCAT
>DWNE01009829.1:0-10675 GCA_018249875.1 Cecropterus toxeus
GGTGGACGGCCTGGACGGCACATTTTGAGAGGCGCCAAAAAAAGATTTGGAGGGCGGCAAAAACATATTTGGCAACCTTGTTTTGTCATCAAGTTAGTGTCGTTTTCTTTTTGGTCGTGAAGTTAAATATTGTCGTTTTTTTTGGTCGTCAAGTTAGATATTGTTGTTTTTTTTTTGGTTGTCAAAATTTGTATTATGTGTGGCGAGTTAAACTTCCACCCCGGGCGGCGTAAGCCCACGCTACGCCACTGGGCAACCCCCTTACACAGAAACTCAAGAATTGCTTAAAGATTAGACAGGACGTAGCGATGGTACCTCACTGTTCGAATTGGTTCTACCTAGTGAACGTATTCTACTGTGCATTCGCCATCAATTGATCACGAAATCGTCTTTGAATAAAATTTGAACGTCGTGATTTTCATTGTATGCGTGTGTGAATATTTTATGCGTATGTGTGTCCTATTCAAATCGGGAGAATGTGTGATGCATCAATTTGTTTGAGGGGCTTGATCCTGCATTTTTGGTCTGAGCACAGTTGAAAAGAGTTTTTTCTAAACTAAATATCACGAACGGACGCACTCCGCCAGATGAGTTGCCGTATTTATTTGCAGCAATCAGGGCTCAATAGCGGTATCTCGTTGCTAAACGCAGCAAAATGCACTATCGAAAAAATGTAAAGCAAAAATCGAGATTAAAAAATGCGAAGTTCCGGTAAGTTGAGCCGTTGTGGGAGTATTTACGCGTTTTTAATTGAGGCGTATTGTTGGATATTGTTTTCACGTGAAATGGGGATATTCATATTTGTAAGGTATATTTTTAGGGTACCGTACCCAAAGGGTAAAAACGGGACCCTATTACTAATCTGTCAGCCTGTATCTCATGAGCTGTGATAACTAGACAGTTGAAATGTCACAAAAGATGTATTTATGAGGCCGCTAATTAAAAAACATGTTATAACTAATATTTCAGTGGGGCTCCCACACAACACGAATTTTTTGTTGGTTTTTACAGACAAGGGTACAAAACTGTTCGTGCGCGCGTCCGACTCGCACTTGGTCGGTATTTCTTTTTATTTATCACTTATCTTTTTATCGTTGGTTGTTGGAAACTTATATGCAGACTCAAACATTAAAGATGGTAGATTTAGTCTGGTTCTGGAGGGGTGGAGGGGGGTACCGGTTATACCACCGTCACAACTTTTTCTGGTGTGTAGTTTTGCGTTCTAGTGGAAAGGTGTAGTAAGCACACCTTTCCCTGTTGTATTTTATTCCATTTAAAACATATACAAAAATTCACAAAATATATGGCTCGCATTCATGCGCCCGGTCGTGCATATTACGTTAACTGGACAAACTACATATGTTCGACGTAAAGCCGGGAATTTACGTTTACCTGCCTATGTCATGTGAACCAGCGAATGATTTTATTGTTTTAACTGTAAGCCTGTTTTCCATCAAACTTGCATCTATATCTGCTATGAAATATTGACGTTTTGCGAAAAATATTAAACAACTGCTTTATAAATAGAAATGCTGTAGAAATAGTAAATATCATATTATAGTAGACATACATTTACATTGACCGATAGGTTCCAAATTAAAATATTATACCAAACAACAGTAGTATAACAATTGACACATACACGTGCGTTTACAATAAATCAACTTATTCGAAATTTAAATGCGAAACAACAGCTTTATAATAGGATACAGTGTAGACATATTGATGCACAAGCGTTTACAGTGATCAATTTGTTCCAAAATTAAACGTCAAACAACAGCTTTATAATAGTGGACAGATATGCGTTTACATTGATCAACTTGTTCGAAATTTAAATACACCGGTGTGCAAACGCGCCCCGCGTCCACTCAACCAAGCGGCCGTCCATATTACGCTCGCTAGATAAGCCATGCCTCGTAAAGCCGTAAATTTACGCTTATCTCTCAATTCCCCGTGTACCAGCACTGTCATAAAACTCTCCCGCGCCTAAAAATCACCGTTTTATTTGTTGCCCCGAATTTTTATGTAAAATAAAAAAAAATCGCCACAATAGACATGTTTTGTCAAGTTGGCCGTTTTGCGGTTTAGTGGTCTCGTGGTTTCTTTTGTGTGTATGATATGCATCGGTGGAACATCGACAAAGTGTGTCCAACAAATAAATGCAATGTTGTTGATGATATATGAGATATGTGTGGATTTTCTTATTTATTTTTCGCTTTCTACTCTCACTTCTATGAAATAGTATTTCCTTCTGTCGTTTCTTTACATGGGTGATGTGGACACACAAAAATAAGATCACAAAGACACCAAAACTTAGAAGACAAATCAAAATTCACTATTTAAATATCGTTTAAACCGGGGATCGATCCCGGAACCCTCTGATCTATCAGACTGGTATGGCGACCGCTCTGCCGCACCGATTGTGAAATTTGAAAATCAAATGATGACCGCTCCGCCAGCGGTCATCATACCGGCCTGACAGTGGGTCCCAGGTTCGATTCCCGGCCAGACAGAAATGTGAAAGATGAGTTTAGATTTCCGTTCTGGGTCTGGGTATTCGTGTATTCGTCTCTGTGTATTCGTGGCACACATGCCACAGGAAATAATCCTACTGTGGGGCTATGAGTGTAGAAAGCGTTTAAATGTCGCACTTTCCTCCTAGTTATCATATTAACAATGAATTTTCACAATGCAATTACGCAAATGATTGACAACCAACGTTTAGGTATGCAAATTGAGTTTGCTTGAAGAATCAGCGATACAATATCTTCAAATTATTTACATCGAGAGCAATAAATTTGAATTCTGAATATCCTATTATAATAAACAATACATTTATTATTCATAGCTCCACGTAAAGTTGCCATTGTCTTTCATTTAAGCCGTGGAATCTCGTAACGGAGCAACCCGAAGTACCGACTGATTATCTTAATCCCCTTTCAAAATATAAAGTAAGACGTAAACATAAAAGACTCTGTACTTGGTTGCGCCTGCCCAAGTTTCGAAAGGTTGCTATCTCATTGATAGCGAGAAGCTGTGAACTACAAACAACCATAATATAAAAATTGAAATCCCTACTAATATTGATAGTGCGGAAGTAACTCTGTCTGTCTGTTACGCTTTAACGCCTAAATCATAGAACCGATTTTAATTATATTTGGGACCGAGATAGACTTGACCTTGGGAAAGGACAGCTTTTTTTTTTAAAAAAGGGGTTTACATGTTAAAATCCCTTTCGTGGTCGCAATGCTCTTAGAGCAAGTTCCAGAACTTGCTCTAAGAGCAAGTTCTGTACTCATACTGATGTACTTGTGTGCTGTCCTTAGGCTCCCTCCGGAGCAAGTTTGATAGTCCTTGCTTTAATTATTAGTAAAACGACCATTAGTAATCCCTATTAATTGACAAAGTTGCAAAATTTTAAAGATCGCTCACATGAAAATATAGCTTGAACATATTAAAGTTGTACCTAGTACATTTGCAATATAAATGGTAACTCGATGGCTATACACCTGCACTTAGGAATTTCGAAATCCTCATTCGTTTACAAGCTCTTGTAGAAATAGTAATGGAATAAATAATTATGTTCTAACTAAAATAAGATGTGATAGGGCAAAGGCGACTAAATTATCCTCGTCTTATTTTGTAGACACTTACTCGTACATTAGCAGTAAAAATAGGCACCCAAAATATGCGCTATACTATATTATCTAACTTATGGTATTGATTTTATTGTTATTTCAGATTTCTTTATATGTTAATGTATCATACGTAGATGTATCTTAATTGTAGATCATAACATCGGTTACTGTGTTTCCCAGATATCCACGGTACTCGACTAGGTGAAAATCTTATTTATTTATTTATTTAGATACACCATCGACTTATCACTATGCATTGGTAATTAATTTAACAGTTGGTTTAATTTAGTGTGAATCGCCATTAAAGGTATATACAACATTATTTGTATCTATTTATCATCTCACCCGTAATAAATGATATAGATTTTGTTCTTATGTCTCAAATCCATATGTGATCATGTGCGTAGATATATCTATAAATTATAGGCCATATCATTGTTTACTGTGTTTCCCAGATATCCATGTTTCTCGACTCGGTGAAAATCTCCTTTGTATCTCATTTATGATGTCATCGAAACTATGATGCTGATTTTGTACTTATTTAAGGGTTCAATATATGTTCATTTGCGTAGATATGTCTCTAAATTATAGACCATAACATCGGTTACTGTGTTTCCCAGATATCCACGTTTCTCGATTAGGTGAAAATCTCTTTGGTATCTCACTCCACAGCGTCGGTGTGACAGGTGAATAAATAACGCGAGCCATTACATCACAACTCAGGACGCGTACTGTAAGCGGGGAGGGATCGAGCGAAATTTACCAAATTTAATTTCGGAAGACAGGACTTTTACACAGTTTGGCGTCTAAGGTTATTTTTACTTCAAAACATACGTATTTGGAATTGTGATATATACAAATATTTGTTGATACTACATTTAGACTCAAGTTATATTGCACTTAAAATTGGATAAAAATGTTTTATTAGTAACACGTATTAATGCCTACATGCACGCATACATGTTCATCAAATTACTACATAATTTAAAGATTACGATGATTTTAATATTATTGCAACAATAGAACTGTCTAGCTTTCAAGAATCTGCAGATTTGCAAAGTCCTGTCTTGCTAAATTATATTTAGCAAACTTAATTCCGCGAAACAGAGCATTTATATAGTTTGCCATCTCAGCTTATTTTTAGTCGGAACCACCTAAATGTTACCTAAAAATTATATATTTATTTCGCTAGTCGGTCGACCACTCAGGCTATGATACATTAAAAATTATTACTAATTTTCATATCTGTAACACTTAATTTACAGCATATTTGCATGCGTACATGCGCATTGAAGAACTATATATAATTACTAGCTTTTGCCCGCGGCTTCGCTCGCGTTAAGAAGAATAAAAACTGATAAAGTTTCATACAAATTTTCATCCCCTATTTTATCCCCTTGGGGCTAGAATGATTAAAATCCTTTCTTAGCGGATGCCTACGTCATAACATCTACCTGCATGCCAAATTTCAGCCCAATCCGTCCAGTGGTTTGGGCTGTGCGTTGATAGATCACTACGTCAGTCAGTCAACTTTTAGCTATATTTATTTAGATAATAATAACTTAGGGTGTTTTCTAACATACCTATAGTCTAGACTTCGAGAACGATTCGGTACGTACGCATATAACAAATCTACGAAAGCCCTGTCTCGCGAAATTAAATTTAGCAAACTTAATTCCGCGAAACGGGGCCTTTACACAGTTTGGCGTCTAAGGTTTATTTTTACTCGGAACCCCCCATAATGTGATATTCATTTATTTAATTTCACGCCGCATGGGCGCGCGTCGGTGGCTCACTCGGAGGAAACAAAGCCATTTCCTAGCAGATGTCGTGCCAAACGGGCGTGCCGATATCGTTTTATTGTTATGGCGTTACTGTGTAGCGCTGTTTGCTAAGCCGGCCGCTGTGCGGACGCAGTTGTAATAACTTCTTATTGTTCGCCAGTGGCGTGTGTCTTAACTCGGTGCAGTTAGAGAAAGTGTCTTGAAGGAATTGTGATGTACAAATGCATATTGATGCAGGAATTGAACACTTTTATATGAGGCGACCATCTCAGTCCTCGGGAGTAGCAACGCATCTGTGATTGACTTCATATAGAACCCCTGTTTTATATGAAGTTACTTACAAATGTCCATGGGCGGCAGTAACCGCTTACCATCAGGTTGCATGCAGGCTTGCTCGTTTGCTACTTCATATTTATAAAAAAAAAAAAAAAACGAAAACCGACTATTAATTTTAAGCTACCGCTTCAAAAGAGTATAGTTTTTGGAGTGTATGTTTGTATGTATGTTCATCCATTTACCTATCGCGCTCTACACCCCAAACGGCTGGATGGATTTTAGAATATAGGGTGGCGATGGATTTGTCAGTTGTAAAAGTGATATGGATATATATAAACTTATAAGTTTACATAATAATGTCTCCTGCGAATTGAGAAAAGCGAGGGTGAAGGAGAATCTTTTTTATCATAAAAGTATAGATATCAAGTGAAAGTCAATAAATATACCATTACTGTGTGCAACAATATCCATTTCATTATAATTATATAATTATTGTATAACTAATTAATTTATAATAGGTAATTAATTCAATTATATTGCTTACTAATGCATACCTGTCGTATCACTAAATATCTTAATCATTTATTTTAACATTTCTATATCTATATTATTTTCTTAAACAATTTTTTTTGTATGCCTTTAACTAATCGGATTGCATAAAAGTATGATTAAAAAAAAACAATGGATTATGACACTGCAGTCGAGCTACAAACAGTTGTAACTTCGCCGTTTTTATTCTGATCTGTCATTTAGCTTTACTTCTATTGATACTAATGTACGCGTAGCGACAAAATTTTGAATTTTCCATTTTTATTCGATATCCCTGAAGCTCAGTAATTGCTACCAAATAAAGAAAAACATTGGACAAACATACAAGATAAGAATACCGAACTGTTTTGTACTATTTTATTTATGTTAGATATTGTTATAAAACATATATTTTTTCCTTTTTTACTATGATACTTACGTATTCGGCTTCAGTTAATAATAAACGCTTCTTACACTCATAGTCCAACTAGGGTTTTCTCCTGTGACGTGGGTGCCATGGACACACAAAGAAAAATACACAAACACCCAGATCCAGAACATAAATCTAAACTTAACATTCACATTTCTGTGTGGCCAGGGATCGAACCCGGGACCCACTGCGTGTCAGACAAGTATGGTGAACGCTCCGCCACGCAGGTCGTCACTTCTATGTAATCAGATATAACTGTCAATGGGAATATCGTTGAAATTTATTAAATCTATCCGAATACATTTAGAATCCGCAAACTTGTTGTTCATTAAGTTGAACGAGCGCGTCGATATTATTTTATTGTTATCAATGGGTATTGTGCGGTTGCTATGATAATTTTAGATATCCCAAATGTGGCGTACAATCTAGTAAATAATGTGTACGTACTCATAACCATATGTTTTGTCAATACATGTGCAGTTAAAGGGAGATTGACGATTGTTACGGTGCCTGATTTGTCCGCGAATCGAAATGAAAAAATTGGGTGTAATTGATATTGTTTTCAATTAAATATTTATATTTATATTGCTCATTAAAGATTTCATGGAAAAATACACAAATTGACGTATATATATATTCTAAAAGTACCAATGAAGCATTGAGGTCATCTTATGGTAAATTACAGCTATTTACCATGAATATGTACTTACATCGCCCAACAATAGGATTAATATCTGAGGTCGAATATAAATGCCTTGCTATCTAACGACTAAATGGGAAAGTAAGAAAATCTTATGTAGGTACGTTTATTTCTCTTACTGCGCTCTTTAAACCAGAACACACTAGTTTAAACACTGTTATTATTACCTTTTTTATCTTTTTATTACCTGCTTTTTTGTTATTATTATTATTATTTTTTAATTTACTTATTATATTATTATTTATATTTTAATTTCACTTGAGCGGTTATTAAAACGCTCGTGTGTCCCACGCTAGCTCAGGCTAGCCAGGGTAGCGGTGGAGACGCGTCGATTTAGTATTCAGAGTGAATTTGACAGCCACAATGTTTATTGGCCTCCTTTGTACGAATCTTTTTGTTGGGAATAATTCATGTGTGCCATATAATAAGCAACAAAAAATATTTATTACACTGAAAATCTTTTTCGGGTCTGTTTCTTAATCTCCCTGTACTGCTAATGTCGTATTTTATCGTTTTAACGATTTTACGCGTGACTGGGTACGCTACGAAAAATGTCCTAATTTGAAGACTAAAGTTGTAGGATTTTTAACGATATTTTTATGCTCTCTGATAGTAAAAATGTGGCAACTGAAATTTGTAGCTAATAGATAACTTTTCCTGTTAAGATTTCAGTTACTAAAGAAATCGTTGTAATAAATACCTGGCTACCAAATTTCTAATAAAAACCTTTTCCAATGAACCATGTAACGGTATCAGCAAAGAAAAATATAATTAACTTTATATTAAGTGGTAATTATCATCCGTGGACGCATGATCGACCTAAATACATGAAGTATTCCTAAGCTCACATTGGTGATATCCCTGAGTTCTCATACTGCTCAAAGGTTTTCAAGGTACAACAAAGAAGACTATTCCACCGGGAAGGTACTAACGCCACGCCTAATTCTAGAGTGAAGAGTGTGCTTGGCGGCTCACTTTCATATGAGGCGATCATATTAGTCCTCGAGAGTAGCATCGTATGTATAATTGACTTTACATAAAACCATTGTTTAATATGAAGTTGTTGAGAAATGTTCATTTGCGGTATCGACCAATTACCATCAGGGGATCTGCATACTCTTTTGCTACTTCAAGCTTATAAGGCCGCTTTATGTGAAAAGCCACCAAGCACTATGGGTTTATTTAGAAAAACACGAAATTTCATTATACTTTCGTAAGGAAATTCTGAGCAATAAAATTATTCTTATATAGATATAACGCGTGTTTAGTACACGCGTGATGTATATATATCTAATAGAATTGTTCTAAACTTCAATTAGTAGGCAATATATTATTAAAGTTACAACTGGAATTGTTTAACAGTAAGTCGTATGTATCCAAATGTATTATTCCAACAATCGAATAATATTCAAAAGGGGTATTGTTACGAAGTTCCACGAAATAGCAAAAGTTTTTCAAAGCCTCTAATTTATTCTTATTCAATATCATTTGAAGTTGTGTTATCTATATATTATTGTTTTATGTTCGAGGATCCAGTTTTTGGAATTAATTATAGCCAAAAAAAATGCTGTTTCTAAATGGTTTGGTTAAACAATTTCTATCTTTTATTTCGATTATAATGTATGTAGATATGAATACATTTACGTGTACATGAAGAAAAACATATTTTGAGGTTTTGTTGCAAATTTTTCTACGTGTTAACTTTATGGATCCTTCCTTTATTTTTTACTAATGTTATAAATGCGAAAGTTTGCGGGAATGTATGTTTGTTACTCTTGCCGCAAAAGGTACTGGTCGGTTAATTAATTACGGTGTTAATTTTATAAATAGTGAATAATCATTGCAGCATTTCTACATTCAATTGAGAGACATAATCGTTAACAAATTAAATAAAAACAACGAAATAAAGATAAAAAATAAATAAGTATGTTATCCTTAATAAAGTGTATTTATCTAACTTAAAAATGTTTTAAGAAATATTCAACAAAAACATCCGACGAGGATGGGATTCGAACCCACGCGTGCAGAGCACATTGGATTAGCAGTCCAACGCCTTAACCACTCGGCCACCTCGTCGTATGGTTGGATGTTGAAATCGCTAGACATTCTCTTTGGACATTTGTAGGAGGTAATGCTACCGGTTTTTTATCGTAAAATAAAACGAGGTTTTGTTATATTTTCAATACGCTCTTTAACAGCGGAACATAATTGCCAAAAGTAAGGAATATAAACATCAACATTAAAGGATTTTATATGTATGTGTCTGTTAATTATTATTAAAATAAAACGAGATTTTGCTATATTTGCTATAATTTTCAAAAATCGGGAATTTAGCCTGAATGCGGAACATAATTGCCAAATGTGAATAAATATCAACATTAAATAATTTTTATGTGAGTTTTAATTTTATTTAACAACTATCTGAGGTACCTAACCGTGCTTATAGTGCTAAATATCGAAATTAAAAGTACCCTACAAGGTGACCAGGTAAATACGCTACGTAAATCGGACTACTGGTTATGCCGTGATTGAGCAACAAACAGACACACAACATATCATGTTTATATATTAGTGCAGATGATATTTTAGTTTCCAATCTAGTTTAAAGATAATAGTTTTTCAATGAAATTTCGGGCTTTAATCCGTGAAAATTGGGATGAAATCGGTCCCGCGCGGGTCATGTTTGCTAAAAATCGGGTAGTACCAACAAAATCGTGACGTCAAGCAACACTGGCTGTTGGGTAACAATATTTATACAGATGTTCCGTAACTATAAAACTTTAGTGCTATAAATAATTTATGGGAATGCAAATCGTGCCTCATTAACATTTAAAGGAAATTTTACAATGTCCCATTTAGATAATGTAAGTACTATTTATTCAGTTGCAAATTTATACCAAGTTTTTATTTAAACGTTGAAAAACTAGATTGTATCTATAAAGAACACTTACTAATGTAAATTACTGCTTTAACATTAATTTGTGACTTATCGTGCTACTCCTCCTGAGAAACTGCTTTAATTAGAGGTATAAATAAATTAGGAACTTTGTCTAATTTTAAGTTATACCAATGTTATTTCTCATTTTTATAAATGAAACTAACTACTTATGTTGAATATAATATTCAAATCTGTCTGGTGTTAGTTATTTGGTATAGTTATTGATGTTCTTTGTCGTGACCAATAGGTGGGGTACTTAGTTATTTCTTTATCAGATTGATGTAATAAACGACGTAATGTAATGTTTGACGACCCGCGTGGTCGAGCGGTTACCATACCGGTCTGACGCGCAATGGGTCCCGGGTTCGATTCCCGGCCAGA
>DWNE01009830.1:0-10675 GCA_018249875.1 Cecropterus toxeus
AGCAACGCATGTGTGATGGACTTCATATAGATCCCCTGTTCTATATGAAGTTGCTAACAAATGTCCATGGGCGGCAGTAACCACTTACCATCAGGTGGACTGCGTGCTCGTTTGCTGTTTCAATCAGTTAAAAAAATACAAACAAAAACCTGCATAACATCGTGTAGATCGTAACCAACATACAATGTTAAGCTACAAACGCGGTCATTCGTTATGTGTGTGATCATTAGTTACTAAACTTCAAGTGCCCTTCCGTGCTGCAGAAGACACATTAAACCTTCGATCCCGGTTGTTATCATTTTATTGCAGTCGTTAAACCTTGTCGGCTGCTTTATGGGCGATTCTAAAGCATATGGTCACTAACCCATACGGACCTACATGTACCAACCCGCATAGTTGCAGTATGGAGGTGGATTTAGGTGCTAAAGGTCTCTTCTGGTCCCCTATATAGTTTATCCCTGTACTTCCGGGACCAAAATAGAGCTACGGTATTCCCTGCCTTTCGTAAGAGGCAACTAAAAGGAGGCTTCCGGGGTTGCGGGTGGTTATAGTGGGAGCTCGAGCCACCCAGCCAAGCGACCCCGAGAAAGACGGTGGCATGTGTGGACGCCGTCGAAAACACCTGAAGGCACGGTGCGCGTAAATGCTCACCGGGAAAGAGCCACCAAAAAAAAGGTGTTATCTACTTGTGGAGAAAGTTTCATGTCCAGATGAAAGCGTAGTATATAAAAAGCGGAATATAAATAAAGATGCACAGACATATCTAAATCGGAATGTACTCACTTTGTGATCGAATATGCCGTAGCTACTGCAAATAAGCATCAAATCGAGATGGAAGTTTACATTCGTAAATTTCAGCACTCAATACATGACCTCTGGCCAGCTTGTCAAAGCGTTTGTCCTAGATTGTAAATTCGATTGTCGTTTACATTTGTCAGTCAGAACGGCACGCGCGACCCCGAGTTCATGCCCGTTCCTCTCAATCATTAATGCTTCGTCAAACACTACTAACGTACCTAATACAAAAACCGTAATTAGATCAGCTCGTTGCTAGGTCTTTCCAAACCACCGTTACGTACAAACTTTAGCGTGAAAATTATATGTTAAAATTAAACACAATCTTTAACAGCGCAAAAAATATTATAAATATTATAACACTTATCTTTTCAACCTGTTAACCGTAAGAATAATTATGGGCGGAACCACATTTAGATCCTGACAGATTTGATATGTTATTTAATGCGTAAAAGGTTACGGTGTCACGATCGGTGCACGTGAGTAATTCAAATCGAAATGCCGCGTCGGCAATCGAGATAACTGCTAACGTGTCCACCGACATCTCCATATCGCGACATTAACAGCCCACAGCATTTACATGGCCCATATATTATGCAAATTCCACAATTATAAATCCCGAACAAATTGACCGTGACAGAGCGTAAATCAAGTAATCAAAAATAAAAAAGCATAAAATATTGTGCGTATAAATGTGTCTTACGATCTTAATTTGTCGGCTTACGTTTTTATAGCTACCGAAGGAGGGCGAACGGGGACGAGTTAGTGGCCACGCGTTACATGATCCACGTAAAAAATATTTATAATTCGCCTTCTAATCTCTTAGAAAAATATTTCAGTTTAATTTAGTTTAGTTTAATGGCAGATAAGGATACTAAAAAAATGAAATAAATAACCATAATTTGTGCTTTTAATAAAAAACAGTAATCTAAACTTTGTTTCAATTTGCATTAATAAAATATTCTTATGAAAAATTATCACCAGAACCGACTTTCCAGGTACCTATAAAGTCGTTTAATTTATGTCGCCACATAATACCTATATCAAAACATATAACTACATGATAAGAAGCAAAATATGTAACTGTCTTATTCGTATGTTCAACATACAAATTAAACACCTAATTACTTATGTAGCAACACGAAAATTTTACAATAAGTACAAGATTCCTTAGTGTAAAATCACCAATTTTTCATCAAACTTATTGTTTAATTATAAATATATACAATGCCTAAGATATTTAACAACAATTTCAACAAGCAACATTAAATTCTACTTAGTACCTACCACGAGAAACTATAACTAGGGGCATTGTTATTCTAGCAATACATATAAATACAAATAGAATAAGCGCTACGTACTACATTGTACGTAACATTAATAGAGTACGTGTAATCAGAGCGAATGATCAATAACGACGCAGCGCAATAAATCGACGAAACACCTATTGGAGGCGATGTAGCTACTAGTGATCCGGTGGATAATGACTAATACGGCACTAGCCACTCGATAACTAAACAACTGCGCGCAAAGATAGGATAGGTGTTCCAGCCTCCAGTAGCCAGGTTAATCGAGTCAGCGGTATCGGGATTATGTCATTAAAACTTCATCAAACGCTCATCCGCTCAACTAACTGGACTTTGAAGTCAACGAACACTATAAAATTACAATCTTTAGGCCCCCGCGGAACGGTTGTGCGAATACCCCGTAATTGTATAGTAATCGGCGGAATCACTTGTGACAGAAACATTCGAATAAATCTTATTTTAATGCTTGCGCCTTAATGACAAAGACTGCAAGTGGTTACGGACAACCTTAGGACGTCAGATTTAAGGAGTATAATTTTGGATCAAAATTTTCATTTCTTTAAAAAGTGCTATCGTAAATGCCGTGAAATCGTTTCACCGTTCCATTAAAAATCTTAACATTCCGAAATTTGCAATTACTAAAAATATACACCAGCTTTGGAGTCGTACAATTTAGATTGGAAAGGATTGGTAATAAGATATTTGTATAACATACACCAAAATAACATATTCATAAATAATGTTAAATGTAACCATTAAACACACATTTTTTTAAATATAAATTGTGGCAATATATTTGATTTTAACGTAACGGTCATAAACCATCATTTCGATGTTCCCGCTCTCGCATTAACATCTCAATTGTTGATCGCGTGAGCAAATTTATTGCCAAACTGTTCCAAAGATAATTTCACAAAGTAAAATAAATACGACAAGGCGAGCAAGGCCATAATTAAGAATTAAAGTTCTGCTCTTCCCGAAATTGTCGCGAGGATCCGCAGGACACTCGTGATTTATAACTCGCCAGTAATATTTCCAGTTAAATTGAATATGTTAGTGAGAGCTCATCGAAGATTAATCGATAAGCGATCGGGGTAATTTCGCCTCCATAAATTATAACGATCCACTGATCTGCTGCACATATGTTAAGACCATAAGCTCAATAATAATCTCAAAATTTTTTGCCCGAGCGCAGTTAAGCTGAAGTTTTTACGCATTTTTCAGTAGCATGCGTTGTTTAAAAAGTGTAACTATACCGACGAGATCGAAGCCAAAGTGAAGCGCTTGACAAGTTTACGGCGCAAAAAGCTCAGAGTGTGGTGGCGGCAAGCGAAACGGGGTACAGTTTTTGTCGA
This sequence comes from Cecropterus toxeus, assembly GCA_018249875.1. Classification (NCBI taxonomy): domain Eukaryota; kingdom Metazoa; phylum Arthropoda; class Insecta; order Lepidoptera; family Hesperiidae; genus Cecropterus; species Cecropterus toxeus. The sequence goes on from DWNE01009830.1 coordinate 3,458, forward strand.
GACCTCGTCAAAGCTCGGTGTCGCGCGGCGCGTCGACCACTCAACTGCGGCTCCCTCTAATTGGACGTCTACCTGTTGCGTCGCCTTACTGCTTTTTTCAGCTCCCCGGCGAATACACTCGGTGATGAGCACTCTACGTGAACAGTTTCGTAATACCCCGCTAGGTAATCTGCCTCAGTTCTTCTGTCTTTTCATAAAGCCGCCGCGATGTTTTTTTAACCAAATGTTAGCATTTAAGAAAGAAATATGTTGACAAGCGTTTGGACAAATTGTTCCGCACTTTTTAGGATAGAATTGATTGGCAACTGAAGAATTCAATAGTTTACGAACATGTATCAATATTGTCATCAAAATTGCAAGGAATAGTTCTTAGTGTTTAATTTATTTTATTGGGAGAAGAAATAAAATATTATTTGTATAACTTCACAAACATTAAAATACAGTGTCTTTGTCCCATGCACGCATGCATTTCCCAAAAGAATTAGACAATTGTACTCCCTTATTTATTCCATTTTAATTCCACCAACATACAAATAAGGCAAAATGATGATATAATTAAGTCAGTGTATCGATATTTCATAATTTCATCAATGATTGAATTTTAGCAAAGAACGTGTAGTAGGACGAAAGTAGACAACCTTCTTTCCACTATACATACTACCACTTCTAGGCACTAATAAAATTTATAGGCAGACTTTACGTTTAATTTATAAGTTTACCATTTTATGTAATGTACAAAAAGTTACTATACATTTAATGTACACTTTGATTTTGAGGTTATTTGCAAAAGTTTCTTGGAATTTCCAAGAAATATTCAAATACCTTCAACATTTCTTGAATAGCTTCGAATGTAACCGAAACATAATAGGAACTTTAGAACACCGTACGTTCGGCTTTATGGAGGATTATTGAATCGGATAAAAGGCACGGCGGCGTTACCGTTCGGTTCCATGACGATCAGTTATTCGTCTTTCAGTCGTCAATGACTATCGGAGCGTGTCGGGAGCGCGATCGGGTGCGGGACGCTCCGATGCGTACGGCGATTCTCCACGCGCACCGACCGGCCGCCGGAAACGCAGTGACAACACAACAAAAACTCACTTGCATTTCATTCATCGTTTTTTCCCACTGCCACTTGACCGAACGAACAGGTTCTCGATATCTATTACGAGCCACATTGAATTAGAGTAATATCATAATGCGACGGTCGTGTCAGCGCGGCAGAATCTGAAAGTCACAAATTGATTTCAGAATGCACTTAACCGAAGTGACTTAATTCCTTTAGAGTAAGGACGGTTATATATTTTTAAACACAATAAATATCTTCAATAGATGACAATTGAATCGGCACCAATGAATAATATTCAAGTGCAAAATTCACTTAATGATAAAAATGCCTTTTCAAACAGTGACGTACATTTCTAACTAGACTAAACATATGTAGGATTCTATTTTGCAACATTTTTACTAGTTTAAGCCGTAGTCCATTATGTTAGCGAAATTGAGATTGACATCACATATCAACGAGAATATGATTTTAACGACGTCGAATTACGGGCCTCCAGAGTGGAAGACACAATTTCATTTCACTAGAAACTAAATTATCAGCATACAATGTAACCCAGTTATAATAAAAATAGTCTTGTGAAATACCGAAAATGTTCAAAATACAAGTAAGTATAATGTCGTTTAACCCAGATAGCAAGCAAGATGCATGAACCTAAATAAATTATATTGAGTTGTGAGCTCAAGTAAAATAGCAGGCGAGCATGATGTATGCACCGGGAAGATATGCGATCTCACAGCCCTCGTTGGAAAGTAGACCGACTTATCGCTTCAGAACCGTTTTGTATCTCAAATTCTAAAACACGCCGCTAGCGGATAAATTTCCACGGAAAGCGTATGTTGCTGCTACGACAGGATAAAGGAAATACGTACACCAGATGCCACAGGGAAATCGCCAAAATTCAACAGTATAACATTTATTTTTACACGAAAACACTTTCAAGAAATCGCCCGTAAATACATAGTTTTAAGTCAGGACACAATCTATGATCTTGCTAAGCATTTCAATGAGTGAACGCAGTGTGTTCATAATGTAAACATATATCGAATATAAAATAGATATGTACCTAAATATTTACTTTTCGTTCTAATTGCTCTGATTCGTTACGTTGTTCGCAGCCTAGAAGTAATTTTTATATGTCTGAAGAGACTAATAAACAGAGAAAAATGGAAAAAAATGTATCAATGGCTTATTAAGCGGAATTATTGAAGTGGCTTGATCAGCTCGAGGCTTGCTTGCTAGCCCATCACCACACGAGCCCTAGCACCTTCACTATGCGCCCTCCCTTATTCGGTTTGACGATAAGCGGCGGGTGGCCGCACGATCGCCCCCGCAGCTGCGACCACCAACCATTGTTTTGACGTGCCGTTTGATTTGTGCGCGAGCGCCGCTATCGATCTCCCCGCGTCAATTTATTGCCCTTCCTAGACATTCGCGCACTGCCCACAAATTAGAGAGAACGGTCAACCCACTTGTCGAACTGACACAATTAGATCCCAGCGAAGCAATTCCCGGTTGGATACATCTAACAGTTTTACAATTCATTGAAACGCACTTATCTTATCAAAACATTTGTTACGAAATATATTTGTGATGTAATCTGCCGCCGACCAAGACTCTAAGATAAACAGTAAATGTGTATATAATTATTCACCTAGGTCCATATTAAATAACTGAAATATTGTTACTGGAAATCGAAACGACACTGAGTCATAACTCGACCTACTTTTACGATTGTAAGTTATTAAACAGTAGTTCAACTCACGAAAGACTTGAATATTTACACGATTTAGTAGACTTGGTTTTAAGCCAAAGCCAAGCAAACCTCTTAAGCATACAAGTTACTGCAATATGCATTCATGTCTTAAACATGACGCACACACACACGCAGGACATGCCATAAAAGAAGTAGTATAAACCGTTTTTCGGTCATAAAAATCGAATAAGTCAGCACTTTGATTAAGAATGAAAGAATTGAGTCATCGGCAAATAAGCCGCAGGTAATCAGTTCGAACACGCAATCTTACGAGAGTGCAATAAAGGTAGAGCCATAAAGTTGGCACTAAAACCGTAATTAATGTTACCCACCACTCATTATATGCAGCGCTGAAGTTATACTGATGCGAAAGAAACTCATTGAACTACTTTCAACACATCATGAGTAACGCTATTCTTTTAAACAATAAAGGTTAGTTAGGAACTAAAATAAGCACAAACCGAATTGCATCATTATTCATTACCCTACACATGTTTGCAACCTTTAACGACTTTTGAACGAGCATAGCTCTCGTGAACACTGTTATACTACAACCCGCTAACATATCGCAGTTACAATAACAAACATACTATTTCATTATAAGTGCACTGATATTACATGCACTGATTGCACTGGATATTATAACTTATTGCACTGATATTTTATATGCTTTGCATGTTTCCTCAAAAATGAGGTACGTAGCGTACTAACACATTTTAGTAAACATTAGTAGCTCACACGTCGTATTCAGAACAATAAGTGTACCGGGTAGTGTATCCGTGGCAGATGCGATTGAAAATCGTAAATATTGGGAGCGTTGCACGCGTGACACACCACGCTCGTATATAAGCTACGACAGCGGGATCCAATTTCGGTGAATTTAATGTAAATGCATGAATTTTCCCCGTGCCACTCGTACAATCAGTGTCGAGAGCTGACATTTGCATATGCGTTGCTGAAATTTCAGAATAGCTATTCCGTCGAGCTTAACCGAGTTCAAAACTTGGCGAGCACACGACTCGGGTAAATGTTGCGGCAATGTGGCGGGATGTATCCTCGTGTCAGACGTAACGGGGGCGAGCGATTTAGCGGAACCCAGTATATTAAAATGCGTGCAGCGTCCTCGGCGCGGCAGTACATCACAAAAATGGTATTTCGTTACCGCACATCTCAAGTGGGTACGAGACTCGTATGTTATCACGATATCATATGGTTTGAGTGCACATTAGGGCGCGCGCCATATTAAGTGCGTACTTCGAGCAGACATTTAATAAAAAAGCGCGCAGGTGTTGTGAACAGCACACAGTAGCAAATTGGTTGGAAAATCCGACTCACCCCGCGCATCACGCTCGGTTGACAGCCCATCTCAGAACCAGCTGACGAGAGCGGCACTAAACTTTATGGCACGCGGTCCACTAAGCTTTGGCACAACTAAGTAAGTACAAAGTACAATTACAAATCTTTACTGTATCATAAAACTGGATATAGAACGAGTATATCAATTATAGATTTATAATAATGACTTTTATTTAGAGACAATTGCGATATACATTCATAATAAAGCAAGGCTTGATTAGACGACAAACATACAAAATTTCTCATATTACTGTTAAAAAAAAACATTCTTCATTTTCCAATATAATACTAGTCTATCAAATCCAAAAATAATGTTGGTATGTAACAAACAGACAAATTAAGCAAATATTAATTATATGACGTCAATAACACAAATAGTTCAACGCCAAAAGTTGTCTATCTCATCAAACTAGTTCAGGATTCTGACGATTCAGATCTACTTTGATAGCACTCGGGTTAATAAACGTGCCACGAGCAAAGCAGTTATGCAAGAACTGAATCCGTTTCATTAATTAGATTACGTGGTATGTATGCACAATACTAAGCAAACACCAATCGTTCTTCGTCGAACTGAGCTCTTGCTTATCCTGTCTTGACGCTCTACAAGACGTCGTCCGCCTGATTGGATTGTAACGTTCCAAACACAATGTCTTGTGAGAAACCAATCAGAATTTATATCCATCGACAACGAGAAGACTGACTAATATACCTGTGCATATGGAATTATATACCTCTTTAACATTCACTACTTGACTTATCAAACTGCGTTCGAAATTGTATCAACCCCAAAATTATAAATAGATACAAAATCTCCGACAAAGCTCCCTATAATAAGCTATTCATGAGTCTATATAAATAGAATTGATAGCGGTAGATCCTTTTGTTATTCGAATCTGAAGGCATTACCACCACACCTATTTCTGCCTAATAACAGCAGTGTTAGGCGCTCGAACCGTCCAGTCAAGTGACCCCGGGAAGGACAGCGGCATGTGTGGTCGCGTGCCGTCGTAAATACCTGGAGCACGATGAGCGCTAATGCTCACCGGGAAAGAGGCAGAAAGGGCATCGCGCTTGAAAGAGCGTTCCGTTAGAGATCCCGGAGTCCTCCACACAGCGCTGAGGACGGCCACTGGGGGGTTTTAGTGCGGTAAAAATCCCACATAACCCTGCGTCCCTCCCACTCCCTTCCACATAACCGTGCTCCCACGGCATCGAGTACCCTTTGAAGGTACTCCTCGAAGAAGAAAGAAAAAGGAGTTTTAATGCTAACGAGTAGATTAACTTTAGTGTTATTGTATTGTAACCTGTGATTGAAGTAGACTAGGAACGCACTTCTCATTACATGCCCACTAGGATTGACTGACGCAGGTTGTTACAATTTGCAGGAATCCAGTTCCTCCGCTATAAAACGACAGCCAGATAAGGAAAGAGCGCATCACGATAAACTGAACTTGTACTCAGGATCACATTTAAATTGAACTTGGAAAGCAAAACAAGTGACTCTAAAGGAATAGGTACATTACATGGAAGGGTTCGACGCAACGTATAGAATAAATCGATTGTACAGTACAATAAAACTGTTTACATCATGGAATATTAAAACCTTTGTCTGGTGATGTTCCACAAAAGATTAGCATTTCGCAGCACGTCACGACAATAAGAAAGGCAGAGTTTTTACGTCAAAGCTCCTCGTAAATTATGTACTACGCGAGTCATTCACCAGATAAAACACGTTCGTACAACTCATAAAATACAAAACGTCCCGGTACGCATTTCTGGCGTCACGCAAAAAGAACACACATTATTTAACAGTGCTTCGTAAAACCACACGACACACGGGGCCTCCCTCGCAAATGCTTCAGAATATGTCAATCGTGATTAAAATGTAAATTTTGTGCTGAAATTTTTAAAGATGTTTTTCCAAAGTATAATCAAATACTGAAAAATAAACTTATCTTTAACACTGCAGTTACTTATTGAGAGACTTGAAAAACTAACGCGTACAGTTTGCGGTAAATTCTTTAAGAGCCTGTATGTAATAGGTAATCAAAAGATTATGAAAACTAATATTTTTTATGATTACCTACGACCAAATTTAATATCTGTATACACATAATTTAGATGTTATTTTGTTCTCCAGAGAAATTATTACTGTAACAGTAATTGTATGGATGCACCATAAGTGTACCTAAGGTGCAGATGCGTGTATATTCACTAATTAAGATAACATAAAATAATTGGAATGTACTGCTAAAACATATTTGCGTGTTTTCAGCATGACAAATGTAATTAATCGTTTTTTTCTTAATAACCGCTCTCTTCTCTTTTAGTAATTGAGAAACCCCACGATCATTTAACAATGCATTTGTTGTAAAATTCGATTATAAAGTTATTATATAGGTACCGGGCTTTAAATTAATACGAGCGATAAATCAAACACGATATTTATTTAAGCAATTAAACGCCCCCAATCGCAGTAAGGAGCCGTAAAGACATAACGTCAAAAATAATTGAAATTCAGTTGTGTATACGTAATGTGGCCATACGTCTCATTTAGAGTAGAAAAGTCCCTCTTTCTGACTTGTAATCCCGTAAAAAAAATGTACCGCTTTTGCATATAGTTCAATCAAATCGACTACATCCTCATGTGAAAATAAAATTGATATTTTAAAAGGATTAATAACAAACAGGTGACGTCGAGAAATCGATTAATACAACGGCGGAAAAATTAAATTATTTACTAAAGACGTCATTAAGTACGTACTCATTTTGACAGACTTGTGAAAAAAAAATAGCATTTTGTAGCAAACATCCCACACAGGATAGAAATAAATGGTCACATTACACACACTCATACATTGGTGTACAGCACAGCCGGTCCGATGCTGAGATACATTTATTATGCGTACGCATACACCGCGCTGTTAACCACCAAGAAAGAGTAATTTAACGGCAATACACTTCGAATACCAAACAAATTAACATCCGCCGTGATCTGATACTTTTAATGACTTAAGCGGCGCGGGTGTCAAATAGCACC
>DWNE01009831.1:0-10675 GCA_018249875.1 Cecropterus toxeus
GGAAGGGTATGTTTGCCGGCTGAATTATACTATATGAGGTGACCATCTTAATCCTCGGAAATAGCAACGCATCTGTGATCGACTTCAGATAGAACCCCTGTTCTGTATGAAGTTGCTCACAGATGTCCATGGGTGGCAGTAACCACTTATCATCATGTGGGTTGCATGCTCGTTTTTTACTTCATTCTTATAAAAAAAAATAGTTTTGTACACATTACAACATAGATGTATACATAGTCAACATAGTTGTACATTACAAAATAGTTACATTTCATGTAAATAATAAAATAACGATATTAAAATAACATCTAGCTTATTTATTTATAAATTTAAAATACCGGAAAATGAGCAGTAGTATGTGAAAATGGAATAATACCGAAGGCTTATTTACTTAAGGTTTTACGCGTTTGCTGCTACGTTATCGGTCCTCAAGGATAATGAATCTGTCTGTGACAACTCTTATGTAACATTCCTAGAAATATTACCTACTTAATGAAAAAAAATTGGGCACACGAATAGAATGCTCAAAAGAGCATCCTATTCGCGTAACCCAATAATATGCAGATTACTGACATTATAACATATAATTAGTACAGTTACGTCGTTCGTTTACGAGTTTTTACAACAATTTACTCCACAATAAAAAATGTTAATAAATTTCTAATGTAAACATCATATTAGCAAATTTAAGGAGGGGAACCTGGAATTTGAATCTCGGACCTCGTGATTGAGAGGGTGATTTTCACATGTCAATCTTTAACTGCTCAAATACATATACATAACAATACTTACACTTGAAATAATCTATCGGATATCTAAAAGACGTTAACAGCGTCATCCGTCATCGGTATCCTCTCCCATTCGACAGAATGAGCTCCACTAAATATAAACCTCCACTAAAAAAAGGATGGGACATGGATTACCCTAGTTAGAGCTCCCGGCTACGCGTTATTAATAGACTACCCAAGTTGAATAATATTTTTTGTCTACATGAGCATCATATGTATACATCAAGTTACTATCTGAGGAGCTAATGTGTAGCAGCGTAACTCTGGTAGCAAACTTGACGCGGTTCGTTTATAATAATCCAATAAATCCACCCGTGTCACAGCTTTTAATGGCGCTTGGTACCTACAGCCCCGGATTTAGGGGGGGCAAGCCAGGGCCTATGCCTCGGGCGGAAAGTTCAGAGGGCGTCAAATTCAAACCTTGCAAACGAATGAGCAACTCATCATTATTTAAATTAGCCCATTGGGATGCCTAGTCTGTAGGAAGTGGAACTCTTGACACATATGCGTTTTAATGACCACCAATTATTGGACATTTGATGGCTGAAATAATAGTAAAAATAAATTTAAGTGGGTAGGGGTGGCATTTTTAAGTTTTTGCCCCGCCTAAAAATAATTGAAGATCCGTCACTGGGTACCTATGACATATGTATATGTACTACTAGTCTTGATATTGAGTTGCATAATGCTCGATGAACATCATGTATGCCGATGGGATTACTAACATGGCATAGCATAGCATAGCGTTTAAGTACTTGGAGTGTTTCCGAGCCGCATCGGCTATTCATCGCAAGTAGCATATAGAGCGGATTTGACTTGCTAATACCACGTCCGACACGTGACGAGAACTTATATCATTCTGTCAGAACCGATGTTTAATTTTAAAATGAAATTCCCTACATGCTTATACATACAATAAATATCAAATGTCATATCACATACAAGATGGTTGAATAAATGAATTTAAATATACAACGAAAAAAGACAAACCTGCTAAGTTTCATGCCGGATCATCTCAGTTGAGGATGTACTTATTTCGATCCGGTGGCAGTATAAAAAAATATATAAATGTCCACGTAAGCTTATTTAAAAAAAGACATTTTATTACATTCCATTAAGTATTGTCAGCCTTTTTTAATTCGAATATATTCGCAGTTCCACCCATCCTAGCTACAATTCATTCTCAATATTTTGTTCTCGAAATTTTGATAATATTGGTGTTACGAGTATATATGAATTACTTAATAAATTAGAACTTATTCTGAAACTAATTTTTCTTATTTTACACCGTTTTATGAATAACTAAATGTTCTGTAACACTTTCGTGTACCGGTATTTTTTTATGATTCATGATGTTTTCTCAAATCCGTCAATGATTTTTAACCTTTGTTTCGGGTTAATCATTAAATTAAACCAAATCAAAAATATTTGATTTAAAGTAGCCTTTACAGAATTATTTTTGAATTTCAATGAAATCTTCCACGTCTTTGAAAGGTGTTGTTATGGAGAAGAAGCAGATCTTTGAAAACAAATTAATATTTCTACTTGCTTTTAAAGATGTATGAAAATTAGAGCCAGTTGAAACCACACAAATTTATCTGCCAAATAAAATCTCACGTTTTATTATAATAAAGTCATTAAACAAACATTGCGTATGCGCAACGTTTGTTTAATGACTTTATTGATAAAACTGTAGAATAAATTATAAGTTTGGCGATAAGTTGGAGCTACAGTTTACGTAGAAGTTCGTAGCACGTTCTACGTAGAGTCTCAGTCGCTAAATTGTCACTTAAACTCTTATCTTCGTCCCAACTAAATATAACTTAACGATACGTGTTTTCATAACTACTAGAACATAACTAATTTCTAGATAGAAAATTCACTTTCGTTTATATCTGTGTTGATAAATTGGTATCGCTTTCAATTTTTTTCGTAACATCCATATAAAAATAAATATATTTAAGAATTATTCTATAGTTTATTCTAAAAGTTTAAGAAGATATTTAAGACATACATGATTTTTTTCACTTTAAAACGCTAAACGCTTTTACACTCACAGCCACATAGTAGGATTTTCCCCTGTGTCGAGGGTGCCATGGACACAAAGACGAATACACAAACACTCAGACCCAGAACAGAAATCTAAACTCATCATTCATATTTCTGTTTGGCCGGAGATCAAACCCGGGACCTGACCTGCGTGTCAGACCGGTATGGTGACCGCTCCGCCACGCGGGTCGTCGATACATGCATGTATTTAAAACAAATCCATTAAGTTTTAACGAAATTTCCACGCGTTCAAAATTTAGGTCAAAAAACGACCGCGTACGGTGCTCGTCTGCGTCAGCTACAATAGTCGCACACACATACTCGCAACAAACCAATAACACTCATAAATAATAGAAAAGAAGCAGAGACACATAGGCACACGGATCGGGCATAACGCTTTTTCCTTATGTGACCAGTTTTGCTGATCAAACTTCCGCAAGCCGCGTTGCGGAGTTTTATTTCAAATTGATTAGGATAGTAGATAATCGCTACATTAATCAAATAAAGGATAAACATATCAATAATTAACTTGAGTGTATCATGGATAATGCAATTAAACGTTCCCGATGAAGGCAATCTCGGAACCCCGACGAGGGGTCCCCTGTGTAAACAAAGCTTAGGCGAGATGAATTGCTCTTATATTTTCAGATAATATCTTAACGAATTATCTAACTGAAACAAAATGCGTATACTACGAACTTGTATTCATTTTATTTTATTTATATCAATTATAAATATTTTGTAATTGCTTACATTAAATAAAAATCAAATAACAATTGATCTGTTTTCGCATATTGTAATAAAACATGCATTCTGCTCTATCAAAGTTAAAATAGCACAATAGGTCAAACTGACATCTTTAGTTAAACTACACAAAACGTGATCTACCTTCTGATGTATATTATCTACCTTTCAAAACTATGAGTTTTTTTGTATGTCCTTCTTTCGATTTTGTATATCATTCTCATTGGGAAAATCTACTCGTATAAAGGTAAACATCATGAGTTAGCCGCAAAAAGGTACAGGGTTAGAAGATTGTTCAGTGTCCGTCATATTAATAAAATCATTTCCAACCGCATTTGGTTCTATACAACAATGGAAAGCCTTTTAACCGAAATCTCTTCATGGTTGAATTAATAGCAAGGATGTTCGGTATTCAATATTATTCTCAGATACCAATAAATAAATATCTACGCTACTACCTGAGTGTTCTTTAGGATTTTGGACTGGCCGAATCACTAAAATAAATAGTAAATTGGATTGACAAATTTAATATTTATATTAAATATTTAATATTTCATTTCATTTTATTTCATTTCATTTCATTTACGGTGTATTTTTGATCGTCACGAGATCTTCTCGAAAAAAATTTAAAGTAGTAAATGCATCAGCCTAACCAGTCGCCAAGTGATAGCACTATAGACGGAGATATTTATGTATTTTTCCCTGTATACATCTATTCCTAATACACAAGGTATTAAATTATTATTCAGATAATAAGTGCCTAAAATCATACGTGTGTAATAACTTAAAGTACTACAGTTGCTCAAGTTTCACTTAAAATTATAGCTTTAATCATACTTAATATTACAAATAGAATATGTAATATAGACTCGTCTTTAGTTATATTTTTACGACAGGGTTAATAAAGTTAATTTATACCGTATTTAGAATTTATTTTGACAACACAGGCCTAAATTTCCAGTAAATAATTTGTAAATATGCTTTTACTACTAATTTGCTTACTTGCACTAACAGACAAAGCTGAACGAACTTTTTTTATAGATTATAAAAGTATTTGCTACTTTGTTCTATATCTGTACTAATATATAAAAATGACATGGTGTGTGTATGTGTGTCTGTTTGTTACTCAATCACTCAACTACTAATCCGGTTTACATAAATGTAAGGTTGTAAGGAGAGGATCGAAATCAAACCATGTCGAATGCTCAATCGATACTGATTTAATATTGTTTTGGAGACACAATTTATAGGTAGTTTATTAGGTTTAAGCATATACATAAAAAAATATTTAGCTTATTTACCTGTTCAACTTATAGGCTACTTAAATTTTCATTTCGATATTTTGCACTATTTCAAGATGGCGACAATTTTTGCGTCCCGTAAGGAAGCACGAGTACTTCAGCTAGTCTTTAAACGCATGCAGTCCATCTGACAAGCAACTGCCACCAATGTACATCTGTAATTAGCCCCAGATATGTTTTTAGTTTTACATGAAATCGCCATAAAATGCGTTGCTGCTGTCGAAGACCACATCTAAAATAGTCGTATTGTCCCTTGTATTGTAAGTGTCCATTTCCCCACCTTTCTACCGCACATCCAGAACATACACTACATAATGTATAATAGCAGAAATAAGTCTATCAGCGTTAAAAGCGATTAGTAAGTGACCCAGAAAAGCTCGTTCGCATATGACCTTTTATGAGTACAACCGGATAAAATTACATAACTTACCGGTTTATTGAGTTCAGTACGAAATTATCCTCATCTTTCCTATTCTAAAAAGGGGTTACCTATTTCGATAACGAGAAAAGCTAGATCTCTTTTAGCGTGACGGGTTGAATTAAATCAAAAAAACGATCGCCTTCGAAAAAATCTTCTACTGCTCCTTTATCTGTGTTTCTGTCTATCAAATATTCTGCACAGTATTTAATGACTTTGATCTTAAAAACCATGAAGATGATAACTTTTAGAATGAAAATAAGACGGTTATGCTAACAATGGAAAATAAATAGGTTTTGGTACCCCTGGTAATGTTTATTTGTTTGTTTAGATAATTATATAGGCACTTGAGAGTATACCTTGTACAAATAATGGAAAAGTAATTTTTCGTATACACCCAAATTTACATGCCGAAACGATAATCTCGAAGGTCAACTACTTCACCTTTTTTCTATTAATGTGCGTTATCCCGTCATACTGTTGTTACATAACCGAATATTGGGAACTGCTTTACTCATTACTGCTACTGGTAATCGTAACACTCAACTTTAGTAATATGGATATGTACTTATACCTATGTGCTCATTAGTCGTTGAATTTATCATTGAATTTTTATTATTCGTTGAATTAATTATTGAATTTCCAGGTGGTATATCCAGTGTAATTCGACCGGGGAGGTACCACCGCCATACCTATTTCTAGCGTGAAGCAGCTCTTTCGTTTCCGTGGAAGGGTGAGGTTGCCGGTTTACTTATGTATGAGGCGATCATCTAAGTCCTCGGCAGTAGCAACGCATCTGCGATCGACTTCAGGTAAAACCCTCATTCTATATGAATTTACTTACACATGTCCATGAGTGGCAATAATCTCTTACCATCAGATGGACTGCATGCTCGTAAGCTACTCCAATCTGATGAAACAGACATAGTATTTGAAGTTAAATAAACGTATTTCGCTGTAAAAGCGCCAAGTTAATTTTAATTAATAGATGGAATAAACGGGAATAACAAAGCTAACTCAAAATATTTGGTACGACATCTATTGTTCAATGAAGTTAGTAAACAAAATATTTTGTTTGTTCGAGCGATCTTAATTAAACGTATTATCCAGTATTCGGTGAAAATCCGTGACAATAGCACTACAATTTATACGGAAAACAGGTTCTTTGCCCATTATTATACCCCTTAGATGAAATTTTTCGAGGTGGTAAAATAAATATTTTTCGACCGGCGAAGCACCACAGCCACACCTATTTCTAGCGTGAAGCAGTTCTTGTGTTTCGAAGTATAGTTCATCTTCACGATTCTATTCCTCAGGAATGGCAATGCATCTGGGATTGACTTGTAGAACCCCTGTTCTATATGAAGTGGCTTCAAGATGTCTAGGGCGGCAGTGAATGGTTACAATTAGGTGGACTACATAAGATAATATTACTACGATTACGACAATATTTTTTTCAAAACGAAAAATATGATAACGAAAATATTATATAAGGCGGCCATCTCCACTTCAGGTGAAACCCTTGTTCTATATGAAGTTGTTTATGTCCACTATAGTAACCACTTACCATCAGGTGGACTGCGTACTCGTTTTTTAGTTCTTAATAATCTGATAATCTTATTTAAAGTCTTTTTTAAAACACAATTAGAAGCGTCAATAACAACATTTCTCTACTCGATGTTATATCTAACTACCAAAAAACTAAAACAAAAATAAAATCAGTTTTCCAAACATAATAACAACATACAGAGGATCTCGGACATCGGACTGATGAATTTAGATTTCAGCTTGGGTCTGGATGTTTCAATGACCTATGCGTAAACATGACGAATCTATAAGGGTTCCGATTTTTGCCATTTGACTGCAGAACCCTAGAAAAGTGTTAATAAAAGCAAATATTTTTTATAAATACCATTTTATTAGTATCTCATTATTGCAAATAATACTTGACGGCGTACCGTAAAAATATTAATAAAGCCGCAATCTGATTTGCGTAACACAAAAGCCTCGAATTGAATTAGCCTCAAGGAAGCTTTTGTGCGGGAACAACAAAACATTCCTTAATTAAGGTCAAATAAGGTCCCGACGTCACGTAAAGAAATACCACAAAGGTTCGTTCCCTAGAAATAGAGGTGTACCTGAACTGTAGCGAGGTAAATTATTTTTTTAGGTAAACTAAATACAGTATCTGTGACATCGGAGCCAGAATGTAACTTAGTCCAGGCGATTAAAATGCGGCAAGAGTCAGCGGGAGCTCGATCCGCACGGCCAGTACACCTGAAAGGATGAAGGTATATAGTAAGGGACCACTGCCTCCCATAGACATCTTTAAGCAACTCCAGATAAGATTATCTTACCTTAAAAGATGCGTGAGTGGTTGCTCCTCCAGGGATTGCCACAACTCTTTTAAATAATGGCAAAATTGATCCAAAGAACCACACCATCTTTTTTAATGCCCAACGAAGTGGGCACGTGTCTGCTAGTATATAATAAGTAATCAAAAGCCAACAAAAGTCGGATTACAGAAAATTTCAACACGTTTATATATTGGAAGCCTAGGTCGAGTTTATTTACGTTCTAGACATTATTTAGGAAAAACTAGCTACTTGTCAAAAAAATATATTTTCCCCAAGAACCATTTTCAGCGTACTTTCCTCAAATAAAATTACTTTCATGCCAATAACTTTAAGCGGCCGTTCGGGCCATTGATCAATATTTGTCTTAGAAACTAAGATATGGAAACTTTTATTCGACGTAGCCTATCGTCTCACGAAGCCCATATGCCATTAAGATGACGTGACGGAGCCGAGACGTTACTTACGACGATGGATCTCATTTTCCTTACGTCACATCGCATACATCCAACCTACTTAATATACTTTATTCTTATTACTTTTAAAGTAGTATATACATTTACCGGATGGTCTAGAACCAGTGTAGTTCTACCGGGAAGGTACCACCACCACACCTACTTCAGAGATCTTGCGTTTTGGTGGAAAGGTGTGGCTGTCGGCTCACTTGTATTTGAGGTAATCATCTTAATCCTCAGGAGTAGCAACGTATCTGTGATAGACTTCAGATAAAACACCTGTTCTATATGAAGTTGCTTGCAGTTGTCGATGCGCTGCAGATACCACTTACCATTAGTTGTTACTTCAATCTGATAAAAAAAACATGTAAATTGAATACCCCCACAAGAAAGACGCGGAATTAATGTCCATCCTTTTTCCAGTTTTAAACAATGTAGATATTAACACAACAGTAAGCTGGCATAAAAGCTTTTAAGCATCCTCATTTAATGTATATTAAAATCGCGTGATACAAATACATAGGAACAAACTCGCTTTATTATAATAGGGCTGTAATGGTCAATTTTAAAAACGGACTATGATATTTTAAGGCATGGATCAATTTCAAAATACGGAATTCAACGATACGTGATGATACTTCTTTTATGACAATCTTTTTTAAATACCACGGTTGGATACGGTCTCCCCATATGTGCAGGAGGCCAGGCCTACATTTGAGCAGGTTGCCAAGTGCAGGTTTTCGAAGGCCTCTACCAGAATTAAAAAATGCTTTCTGCATTCATAGCTCCATCCTAGGATTTTCTCCTGTGGGTACTACGGACAAAAAAAGTCGAATACAGAATAACTCAGACCCAGAATAAAATCTAAAGACATCATTCAGATGTCAACGCAATGCGTGTCAGACCAGTATGGTGGCCGCTCCGCCACGCAGGTCGTCGAGGATTAACGTTAAACCGCAGGCTAAGCGATCTCATCGACGAAACCACCGGCGGTCACCCATCCAGACCTAGACCTCGCCGAACGTTTTTATATAAGTATCATCTACTCAAACTAGATCTAATGCTCTCAAAGTTATTACTTTATATATGATAACAGGGCCATAAAGCTCGCATAATATATAACGGAGCACGGTGGCGGTCGCAGGCACGGATAGGTCACGGAGCTCGTAAAGCTTAACGGCACATTAAACAACGAACACTTGCAGGTGCCGACATGTAGATAGGAGTTTCATGTTTATTTCCTTCGCTGATAATGTAGATCGTCTCATATCTAACTGTCATATGCATCCTATCACACTTCAGTAATGAGACGTTCTAACTTAGGCTTCAGGGGTAGCAATGTATATTACATGTGTGACAATCAGCGCTTCCAGGTCGTGATTATAAAACTATTCACCCCAATATTATGGTCACATACAGTGTAGTGCCGCAGTCGGCAACGCATGGTCGCATGTGGCCGGAGCCAGTTCTATATGAAGTTGCTTACAAATGTCCATGGGCGGCAGTAACCACTTACCATCAGGTGGGCTGCTTACTCGTTTGCTACTTCATATTTATAAAAAAAATCCCTCTGAACTAATGACCTTGGCATGGCACCCATTTATATTGTATATTAACAACCCGGTACTCTCCATACTATCCATACTACATTTTTATCGGATTAAAGTAACAAACGAGTATGCAGTCCACCTGATGGTAAGGGGTTACTGCCGCCCATAGACATCTATAAGCAACTTCATATAGAACAGGGTTTCTATCTGAAGTCGACCACAGATACGTTGCTACTCCCAAGGACTGAGATGGTCGCTTCATGTATAAGTGAGCCGGCAAACACACCCTTCCAACGGAACGCAAGGATTGCTTCGCGCTAGAAATAGGTGGTACCTCCCCGGTCGAACTACACTGGCTCTACCTGGCAAGCGATTTGAGTAAAATAGTTGTAGTATGTTATAGTAATATACAAACAAGTAAAGTTTAGAGCAAGTCGTAAAGATTGTATCCGTGTTAACAGACGCTCTAAGGAGGCTTTAGTGCGTCGTGGAGTAATAAAACCGGCAAATGATGGTCACCAACAACTCTATTTGTAGCCACTAGGATAACGAGAAAGATATTAGCTATAAACTTAGCGCATAAAGTTTATTTTTGCTTCTAAATAATGAGCTTTTATAGAGTCAAAATTTATAAACACTTATATGGTTTATTACGATTTAAATACAGTTGTATTTGGATTAAATTGATAGGATTAGGTACGTCGATCATAGATGCTTTATATATACATACATATATATTATAGTTCGATATTTATATATTAATTGAATGAAAGTCCTAGTAGAGGTCCTTACAACCAATCTAATATACATATATCTGAAATAGCCACTTACCCACCGGTGGATTGCATTTTTAATTGCTTCTTAAATGTTTGAAAAATCAGAGATATTTATACATCAATATTAGGATGGGTCAATGCAAATATTAAAGGATTTGAATTCATTTATTAAATACGTGTTTGTGAATATCGTTCGAATCAAATATTAATATTCGAAGTGCGTAAATTCGAATTATTCGG
>DWNE01009832.1:0-10674 GCA_018249875.1 Cecropterus toxeus
GTTAATTTTAGTGGAGTTTTGTTAAATATTTACTCTTTATGTGTATTGTATGGTCCAGTCTAATAAGGTTTGAAATCAAAATTTGACACTCAACTTTGTATTTTTACTATCAAATGGTATAATGCAGTTCTAATGATGCAAAAACGATGTATTAAAGTTTTCGTGTTAGCAACCCTCGGCGAGGGTTAAAAATATAATGTCAAAAGTATGTTATCGCAATTATTCGAAAATGGTGCAAAAAAGACAAAAAAACTTGAAAAGAGAGCGTAAAATTTACAAATTACATTAAAATGTTGCCAGCTCGCTTTTTAACGTATGCTTGTTGACGTTAACGTGTGCTTGTAGTTGAACGTATGCTACGACCGGGGAGGTGAAGCCGTTCTTTCGTTTTGGTGGAAGGGTGTTGCTGTCGGCTCACTCTCATATGAGGCGATCAACATACTCTTCATCGTCAACCCATTATTGTCCCACTGCTGGGCACGAATCTTCTCTCAGAGTTCTCACTCTGAGAGAAGATTCGTGACGGGACTATGGCCTAAAACTCTCGTTTTAGGCCATAGTCCACCGCGCTGGCCAAGTGCGAATTGGTAGACTTCACAACCTTTAAGAACTCTTTATTTTTTTTTAGAGCAGTCTCATGTGCCCCACAATGTTTTCCTTCACTGTAAAGCAGTGATAATTAAATTCTAATACGCACATAATTTTAGAAACATCAGTGGTGCGCGCCTGGGATTCGAACCTCGGACCCTCGATTGAGAGGCTGAGTGTCAACCATTGGATTATCATTGCTCGTTCTCGTACCTTTCGATAATCTCATAGTCACAACTACTAACATCGTTAAAAAAAACCCGACGGCTTAAAACGAAATTTCTGCTCATAATGATATGTATTTCCGGCGCCTTTTTGAAAAAATATATAGCTTATGTCACTATGCAAACTGAGACGATTCTAATGATAAGTCATACGTCACAATTCGTCAAGACGTTTGTAGCGCCTGTCAAAGAAATTGACATACATACAAACTAACATACATTCACACATACATAGTACATACATACTCATGAAAACCATTACCCTTCTTGTGACGCAGTCGAGTAAGAACTAAGTAAGTACGAATAAATATTCCCATAGATTACTTTCTTTAAAAACAAGATTGCTCTTTCATGCTTGCATAAACCGATTCAAGAGTAAAAGTGGGGAAATAAAGCTGGAAGTCGTAAAAATGCTGTCTTAAGTGCCAAGCATTTGAGAGTGAATTAAGGAAGGAAAGAGTAGAAGTGCGACCGCATTCCCTTATAGTGGAGTTGAAAAAGTGTTTTTTCTAAAGCATACTCATTTGGGACTTTATACGGAAAAAAGTATACCATCTACTTCCCTAGTATGTATATTCTAGTAATATATCCAAATGGGTGTAGATGCAGTATATGGTTGATGTTTCGCGAATAGGACTTTAGAACATAATAGTTTTACATTTTCAGGAATGTGAATAACGACTCATTTATTTTGTTTAATTAGCAGACTGTGTCAGAACGAGGGTAATATTTTCCAGCGTATGTGCATATGTCCATTTCTTTGGCACGCATGTATGACATGACATTAAAATCGTGTCAGTTTACTGAGTAACAAAGGTTATATAATAAAAAAATGGCACCTACAAATAGTGGATTTACTATATACCTATTGGGGAATATTCCTTCACTCCTTTTCAACTTGAACTTTAACTATGCGAAATTTAACTCTCGTCCGTGCGCGAAGTATTAGTAAAGAAAGGGATTCTAAGTTTTTGCTTCACTTATTAATATACAGGTTAAACGTGACGTTGAAGACAAGCAATGGCTAAAATTAAGAAAGTCAATATTTTCTTCTACTGTACGGTGTTCTACTGTATAATTGCACGGAAAGTGTCGCGAATGGTCTTTGGTATTTTATAATTAAAATATTGTTTAAATTTTTCCTATATTTCAGAAAAGACTGTTTTAATAGTTTAAAACAAATTATGAGAGACAAAGCGCTCAATACACTGCGAACGAAACAATCGACTCCACTTATTTATGAACCGGTCAAAAAGAGAACCTTTAAGCTCAAGAGTGAAAAGCTTTTAAGAAATATTAAATTGAAAATATGCAAGCGGTTCTTTGCCGGTTAACACGTCACTCACAAAGCCATCATTTACCGTGGCGTAATGACCGCTCCACATGAAAGGTAAACGGAAGTTAAAAGCAACCTTCTTAGGAAATGTGTAACGCGATTAAGTTTTTTATAAATGTGCGCTGGAAATTACGTTAACTGCAATTACGGGTTAGTGCTTGTCGGTCGCCTGTAATCGACTTAAATTATTTTAAGGTATAATTACACTATTTTATGTTGCTTCGCCGGTTAGATTGGCTTCAAGCTTCTCGCTTGATCAAATGTCCTGTGACACATAATACTGTATTACATTCCAAAGTACCTAATGCCTGTGTATTAGGTAATATGAGACGTAATGCAGTACCTAAGTTATATCTGGTTTTATGGGCTATTTATCAAGTGTCGTAGGAACCTGGGCACCCTACGTCTTTAAAATTAAGTTATTTTTCAAATTCTTTAGCATATTATTACAATCATGGTCTACAACTCTGCTGCTAGGATAAGCGAAACAGATTTATTGATAATAATAAGCGTGTAGTAGTTAGTCAATGCGTTATATGAAAGTACCTATTTCCATGTCCTGTAGCGTTCAAAATAAAATAATGCTTTGTAGACTCTAAGCCTCAACTTTCTACTCTATCGTGAATGCCATGGATAAAGACAAATACACAAACACCCAGCCCCAGATCAAGAACAATTATCCAAATTCAACATTCAAATTTATCTGCCTGATCGGGGAACGAACCCGGGACTCGTTGCGTTGCGTGTCAGGTCGGTATGCCCGTTCCGCCAAGCGAGTCGTCAAATTAGATGGATAGCATGATGTTTACTTTCATTACGTAAAAAATAATTTCAGCCTCTATAGGCTGAAATTATTTGAATAACATATTACATACATATACTATTATCTGGCAGTTATTTACTTTGACAAAAAGTCTAGCATTCAGATCATTGTAAATCCAAGAAATGAATAATAGATACGCGACACGAATTACAAACGTGAGCGAACTCAGAAGTGTTTCGTAGGCAAATAATTCATCAAAGTCACGTCAACTAGAGTTCGTCCGCTAAAAGGAGAAGGAAACACCTTTTTCAGAAAGTTTTGCCGATCGATCCGTGTGTATATGTGATTGATGTGCCCTTATAAGACTACGCTTGACTGATGAAACAAATCCCTTCCCCGGGGTCACACAGTGACCGGATGAGACATATATTCTTCACATACGAGTTAAATAATATCGTCAAGCTAATCTTACTTTATAAACTGTTACAAAGTTCGTTTATTATAGGTAAATGTCGTTGGTTCACAATTAAAATATATGATTTTCGACTTACATTATCGCGGAACAGATCTATTTCATATGGTACTAGCGATGTGCGGTTTTGTATTTCTTTATCGCCGATATTTCGAGCCGCTCGCATGGATCGTGGTCACGACAAAACTAAAGTGAGGAAAAACCGTTGATAAAAATAGTTGTAGATTAATTTATACGTCTAAACCGTTTTTTTTTTCTTTTTTTAAGTTCAATATCATAACATTCAACGTTATCTGTATGTTTACGCTTAAAATCTTCCATTATTCCTGATTTACGTAAATCAATCACTGAACATGTTGTCCTTACCACCTAGGGACCAGGGTATATGCAACTATGTATATCGAAATATTAGCTGTAAAGAAATTTATAAAACCACATATCGTCATTTCTAGTAATATATTAAAAAGTCAACATTTAAATATTTATCAGAATAGAGGATCGGGATGAAAGTTGTATACGTATAACTACGGTTAAATAACAAGAAAATAGGACTAATAGCACATTGTGAACATTTTTTTAAACAAAAAATAATTCAAATATATGTTGGTTCCCTACACAGTATCTACATAGTCTCGAAGTCAGCGCTTGACATATTTTGTTAGATTACAACGACTAATATGTAGGTAGCCTTTTTTTTGTGTACGGGGGGAAACCTTCAAAAGGTACACCGAAGCCTTGGGAGAGACCCCGGGTTATGTGGGATTTTTACCCACTAAAACCCCCTCAGTGGCCTTCCTCAGCGCTTGCAGGGGACTCCGGGATCTCCAATGGAACGCAACGGTAATATTTAGGTAGCCTACGAGTATATGAGCGCCGACTTCAGAACTTCCGGCCCAGCTTTCAAATGAAATAATTGTCCAAATCGGTTCACCCAATCGAAAATGCTGAAGTATCAAAGATAAAATGGTCGAATCAGTCGAATTAAAAATCTCTTCCTCTTTTGAAGTCGCTTAAAAATAACTAAATATGAAATAGGTATAAAAGTTATATCAATATCGGGATATATTAATGAAACATTGTCATTTTCCAATCCGGTTGTAGTGTAAGAAAAAATACTGTAAATGCCTATTTGTAAGTGCCCCCGTAGGCCAAAATAAAGACATTTGATTTATTTCATATATCAAATCCGCGTCTGTAGCTGTAGAGCGACCTAAAGCAATGCAAATATAGGTAAATACATTCGCTAGAAAAATATTACCCTTCTGACGCCGTCGGTTAAAAAGGCTTTAGTTTATCTCGTTTCTCGACGACTCAGTAGTCTGATGTGTATTCTAGAGCATACTTTAACGAAACCACTTCATATCATACATTTTATATCGCATGGCACTTACACGAGTTTCTTTTGTGACGATTATTTTTATGCTTCTAAAAATTATTCATAACTAGGTACAGTTATATTATGGTTTATATGGTCTGCACGTGCTTCATCAAAGTGGAAGTTAAAAGTTCAAGATATGGGGGAAAATTACCTAGACAGGAGGCAAATTACTTTGGAAACGGTTTACGGGTTTAATTGATATGACTCCGATTTTATTTTATTAATTTAATAATAGATAAATATGTACATCATTCATTTAGAGTACGAATAAATAACTAAAAGTTTTAGGTATTTTGTCTATGGATGAGGTTTGGGATGATATTCGTAAAATTGGTTCTATTATTTAAATAATTCATATTAAAATATTAACTGTTCATAATTATTAGAAAAGTTTTATCGGATTGTTTAGGCCATTTTAAGATTACATAAATGTTACCCAGATATCCATACACTACAAACGATATTTTAATGTGTAAGGGTGACTCACTATACACGGTTATTAAATTTATTCATTGCTGACATTCTGACCTAGTTGCATGGATCGTAATTACGAAACCATCATCACGATCCATGCAACTGTCGAAATATCGGCGTTTAAGAAATCCCTAAAGGTGGTTGAACTATGTTTGGTTTGACTCCGGAAGAAACCCTGCCAGATCTATTTCTATCTAATGACATACAAGAGATACATACTTGTCCGTGTCGTTCCAACTTAGTCCTTAGTAGAGGCGATGCATCCGTAGCCAACGTAATTTCAAACTGATTTTACCTGAGGTTAATTACAAGTGACCTTGCACGGCAGTGGCCACTAACCATCAGGTGGACTGTACACTCGTTTGCAACTCTATATTATAAAAAAAATCAAATATCGCGTATTGAGGGAATCTGTTACACATTGAAATTGATCAATTCTACGATAAAATAATTCTAACATCCTATACTACGCTCACTTGTCTTATTATATTAAAGTTTCTTGCTCTTGTTTCAAATACAATATAATAAAATTGAAGTTTCGACGTTTTTGTATCTGAAACTATTGCAATTATATGTAATAAAAAGTTACGTACGGATTATGTCGGATACAAACTAGGCGTACAAACTACAAAGTTACTTCATCTGAGAAGATGTTATAACTAAGACGTGTTACAAAGTTTGTTTATTAAGAACGCAAACAGTTCCTAAATTAAATCGTAAATGGATTTGATATTATGAGATTAGAGGAAAACATGGCGTTGTAATTAATATCATGTTACGGGATAACGGTATCCAAGTCATGGTATTGTTGGATAGCAATAGTTAATGAGTGAAGTTTGCTCCTGGTCTACAGAAGAGTCGTGGTTGCCGGAGGCATATCGGAGTAGATAATTTAATTAGGTAGAAATTACAAGTTATGTCAACATTTACTTCAATAAGTAACATATACCTTTTTTATATGGAAGTAGCAAACAAACATGCGCTCCACTTGATGATAATTGGCCACTGTCAGCTTTTTTTTGTGACGGGGGGAACCCACAAAAGGTCACACCGAAGTCTTGAGAGATACTCGGGTTATGTGGGATTTTTACCCACTAAAACCCCTCGGTGGCCTTCCTCAGCGCTTGCAGTGGACTCTGGGATCTCCAATGGTACACACCGATCCCCTATAGCGCGGCGCCCCTCACGGGCTTATCTTTTGGGAGACATGTAATGGTCACAGTCACCTATGGACATCTGTAATCAACTAGGTGCTATGAATTTTCAATTTGTACTATTGCCTCTGTAAAATGAAGATAAGAGTGTATGATAATGTATTCAGTTTCGTCGCGTTTATTTACGAGGTAAGATATATTTAAACACGAAACTTCTTACAAATAAATATATTATCCGTTTATCCAAGTTTCAATGCTCCAGATACCTTTACGTAAATACCTAGAAAGCCAAAAGAGATAAGGTTACCACACGTTAGACGAAACCCACGAATCTCCATAAATCAGAGATGTTCAACCGTTCTGTTTTAAAATGAAGGCAAAATTTGGTCGCAGAGGTCGGTAACAGTTAATTAACTTGGAATTCAAGCCGTGACCTAAACTTTCGGGTATATAGCCGCAACTTTGTATCCTTTCAAAGGATTTGCGAACTTCATCCGAGAGACGTTTTCTTTGGATAACTCATTAAAAACAAATTTCTGAAATCCTCCCGGCGTCGTGTGGAACTTCGTTATTGCTGTGTGAAAGAAAAGAAATTGTTTTGCAATAAGCCCTTGAAAATATGCCGTTCCGTTCGACATTGTCAGGACGGTGCTTTATGAGTTTTTAGGTGAAATGTTTATGTTAATTTTGTAGGAATTTTTATTCATGTAAATTAGGATTTACTACTTTATTTGCCTTACTTAAACTTGAATTAATAGAGTATTTACTTAAAACGATACTATATTCAGAAGTAAATTATGTCGTCATCTTTTTAAAGCTTAGGGTGTGGACGCCATTCCACTTGAAATAAATCCACAAATATTTTAATATAATATTAAATTTTTAAATTATATGACCTTATGAATTCAACTTTGAAGGACATAATTATCTATATTATTTTAGTGTTCGTTTAATAATAAATTATATTTATTTATTTTTTAATATTTCATTTTTATGTATTTTTGTCTTTATCGTCATATCGATATTTTTATTTTACTAAAAGCATGTTTTTAAATTTGATCACCTATTTTTAATCTGTGAAGGTGATATGACACACAAATCAATAACTTCAACTCCGCGATCTCTTTTATTACTATTTTATTTATTTAGCACGTACTACACGTTTATACCGTACGCCAATTTATTTTACGACCAAAATGCATAAATCCGCCTGCACTGCCGCGGGCCAATAATGATGCGTTTTGTTTGGCTGCAACTCAAATACGGCCATCAGTTTGCGGTGACGCCACAATTCGATTCTAGTGCCAAATATACACGCAGCATCGTTTTTATTCATATATTTTTCTATTGAGGGGTATTTTTTGCCTTTAACAGTATTTTTAGCAAAATTACAAATCGATGCTTTATAAGTTGAACATTGTATTGCAGCGCCTAGTACCTATATCTTTTACGGCTAAGATATCTTTACATTGTTTTCCGTTAGTTTTTTAGTAATTATTATTTATACTTTTTAACGTACAGTTCACACTCAAAAAGTATGTAATTATGAAAACTACACGAAATCAAATTTCTTGAGTCCAAAATCTATGTATCGACGTGGAAAAGCGAACTTGTCATGTCTCAAAAAATAAGAAATTAATAGTTTCATAGATTAGATATTAAAAATTTAAAATTACATTAAATATTTACTAAGTACGATACTATACAGCAGACCATGTTTTACTCAAGCGTATATATAAATATATATGAAAAATGCAAGAAAATTTAAGAAAAGTAACCTTATCAATATGCAAATAATTGTGCAGTAAAAATGTATATTTTGTTTATAAATATTCTTAAATATATGAAGGCAGGCAGTCCACAAGTTCCAAACGTATAAAAGTTGGTCCCAGAGCTCAATATACGGAAGTATTCACGTAAAAATTTCAAAGAACGACGCAAACTTTACTTGTTTAGACAAAAATCATAATGCTAAAACAAAATGACAGTTGGAAAGTGAAACGGTCCTTGGTAAGTGATTTGAAAATTTTGGGTTTCGCATTTTTTCAAGAATTTAGTAGCGGCTTAACCAGCAGGGCTATCGGCTAGAGGAAAAATGTAGTTATTGAAGTATAAAAAATATACATACATTTTCGTAATAAATTTACAATATAGTGACTATTTTTTATATATGACGTCATGGCATATACATATAACGTGAACGAAATATAGATACGAAATATGCAGAAATCTACAATAATTGTCTATGCCGTGGAAAAAATGTTGATTTACATTGTAATGCATATGAAAATGTATTTCATATTAAAATATAGCAATATAATATGAGAGCGTGGAGAATACTATTTACCAGGAAGAATGACTGGCCGCCTCACGGATTGATCCACATCTCTTTCTAGGATTGTAGAGGGCTTAAGGTTAACCGTGAGATTTGATTTACACATTTAAAAAGTTCTATAAACATTATAACATCTTTGTATATCGTTCTTACGATATCACTTTTTTATTTACCGTTAAAGCAATTGCTATTTATTTTGTGGTTTGTGGATCGTGGATTTAGGCGGTATGATTTATTCATCAGACAGAAGTAGCAAACAAGCATAGAGTCCATCTGATGATAAGTTGTTACTGCCGCCCATGGATATCTGTAAGCCATTTTATATAAAACAGGGTTTCCATTTGAAGTCGATCACAGATGCGATCTTACTCCCGAGAACTGAGGTCGCCTCATATATAAGTGAGCCGTAACCACATACTTCCAACGAAACGCAAGAACTGCTTCACGCTAGAAATAGGTGTGGCGGTGGTACTTTACCGGTCGTACACTGATTCTACCACCTGGAAAACTACCACACTTTCGTATGAAAGTTTAATAGTTTCCAGGTGGTACTAGGCTATCATAATTTTTAGGTGAAATGTTTATGAATTTTAGGTGAAATATGAATTACGTTGGCATCGTACTAATGAAAATCCGCTCAAGTAATCAATTCAAACTACCAGGGCAGCATAATCGAAGCGTAGTACAGGTGTCTCATTAATGTGTAGAGGAGACAATTAGAGTGCAAACTACGCTGTGGCTGGAGAGGGCAGTCCCGTTTTGGCTAATTACATTTGATGCTCGCTCCACTAAAGGTATTAGCATTAAAGTTACCTGAAGCTAATTACCTATGTGTATACATAACGTGTATAAAATAATGTCTGTACATACGTTTGAATAATACCTGTGAGATCAAAGTACAAGGATAAATCAAATAAATTATTGTCTAGTGTATTGTCTAATTATAAATAGCAACTTTTTAAATCCTTAGTATTACTTGTTTTATTTCAATTTTGGTAAAAGCATATTTTAAATGATTTTTAAGCAATTTTACTAGCAAAAGAGCAGACGCATAAGTAGGACAAACTTACATGAGACATTGCAGCATAGTCACAGGGGTAATAAGTAGTAATGTATTTTTGGGGATCTCAGGTAAAATATGTATGTTTTAGAGTCTAAAACATACAGTCTAAAATGTAGACTAATATTATCGTGGAATTGATATATTTTATTAAAATAATAGATTATTAAAATGATTTCAGGTAAGTCTTCAGTCCTATATAATATCTGGTATGTGTATGTTTTGACGGTGGTACAACTATTTGTCGCACAACTATGAAAGCACCATGACAGCACCTAATTCTTGATTATAACACCAGTAAACCTAGGTGTGTTCTGGTCTAAAGGTCCGTACGGCCGTATGAAGCCGTACATATCCGAAGATTCCGAAGCATTCTAACTTAGTCCTCAAGTGTAGAGAAGTCACTGTGGCCACTTTAAAAACTCTTATCTGATCTGGGGTTGACCATCAGATGGACATCATACTCGTTTGCTTCTTTCATATTTTTAAATACACGATTGATTAGAAATATCTACAATTGTATATACAATACACTACAATACTCATATTAATAATACAATATCTATTTTGATAAGTAGGTATTAAAATATTATGTTACTTGAAAAAATAAATATGTATTTTAATATAAATAAATAAAACAAACGCTTTCTACACTCTTAGCCCCACACTAGGATGGACACACAAAGACGAATACACAAACACCTAGACCCAGAGCAGAAATCTAAACTCATCATTTACAATTCTGTCTGGCCGGGGATCGAACCCGGGACCCATTACGTGTCAGACCAGTACGGTGACCGCTCTGCCACGCAGCTCGTCATATTGTAATTTGTGTGAAGATAAACTAAAACTAAAATCATTTTTGTTTTTTTTTTTTTCTATAATTATCT
>DWNE01009833.1:0-10674 GCA_018249875.1 Cecropterus toxeus
AGGTGGTAGAACCAATGTAGTTCGACCGGGGAAGTACCACCGCCACACCTATTTCTAGCGTGAAGCAGTTTTTGCGTGTCGGTGGAAGTGTGTGGTTGCCGGCTCACTTTTATATGAGGCGACTATCTCAGTCCTCGGGAGTAGCAACGGATCTGTGATAGAGTTCATATACAACCCCTATGTTCTATATGAACTTGCTTACAGGTGTCCATGGGCGGCAGTAACCACTTACCATCAGGTGGACTGCTTCCTCATTTACTACTTCATATTTATAAAAAAAAAAAAAACGTTAGGGAATCATATTGTAAATAGCTATCTCTATTCACCTGACAATGCATTGTTAATTATTCTAATGTTAACCCTAACATCTAACAGCAATGCATCTATTTACAATTACAGATTACGGTTTAAAAACACATTTTAACATGCATCTCTTACGGCATCCACGGAAAGAGAGGGATTGGCGCAATTCAAGATCGAAACCTCACGACACAAACACCTTAACACTATCAAAGCTATTGTGTACGATGCAAAAAGGTTGTTTAAGAAGAATTCCTCGAAAGATTTCTTTTTTATGTTCTGAATAACCCAAACGCCTTCTCTATAACTTTAACCGCCTAAATCGCTCCAAAGATCAATGAAGCTTATATAAGTTCTACAATAATTTTCATGAAGCATTTCAACTTACTCCTCAGTACCGCATTCGTAAGTACCTCGTGTAAAACTTCTATGTTATTTGGATTATCCTAACGCTTGCTACTGCTATAACCGAAACGATTTCCGTAAGATCTAAAACGATCTATAAAGAAGATTGTGAATGAATCGATAGAACGTGCCAAGCGATATAATAAACTTTATAAATGTAATTCGTCATAGTAAGAATAAAAATATTCCATTTTTAGAAAAGAGCTTTTTCGATTTCTTTTTAGAAAATCCTTCCATCTTATTGGTACCCATCGGAGTTTCATAATAATATTGGGTGTCAAAAAAATTGTTTAACCATCTTTGGTGTTTACCATATTGGATTAAGAATATCGCCAAGATAGCTAATCATCCATTGTCATCCAAACGAAACATATAGTCCAAATTTCTGCCTAATCAGTCGAGGTTAACTGGTTTAAAATTCTATTGCATTTGACCAGCACATACTTATTAACGTAAGTTATTTAACTTAGTTTGAAAAATATACTGAAAATCCGTCTGTATCTTTAAAACCCTTAGTTCCCAAAGTGGTCCTCGGGAAACTCGAAATATGATCGCTGGGCTTACGCTGACGTAACAAAAATATGAGGGCTCACAATTTGTAAGTAGGAATCAGAAAATTTATCTGCATTAGAAAGTGAAGAAGTAAAACTTTGGCTTGGCGTCACCTATCAATGTAGGCAGATAGATATTTAGATTTGGCGTCCTTTTGTGAAAGTGTCAAAGCCTATTTAGACGTGGTGCTCTTTTGTTTAGGACATGGTAGAAATGTAGCTGCGGGCGGTTCACAGAACTGGAAAGTTTTGGAAGTGGTTTACCAGAAAAAGAGGCTGGGATCCTCGTGTGTTAAACGGAAATATAACAGAATAAGAATTTTAATAAGTCGTACACAAATATCCGCTTCAGTATTACGTAATAATTGAACATTTTCCTGGAGTTCTAAAAAAAGAACCTTATAAAGGGAGCAGCCGGGAATCAATCGATGGGACGTGCCTCGTAGTAAAGATAAGGTACAGAGATATAAAAGAGGAGCGATCTCCTCTTAATACTTATTAAGAACGGACGTCACTCGAACGTGCTGTAAATAATCATTTCCCGGACTTCTTAACCTCTTAATAGAGACGAAGTGCTTCATGTCTCTTTATTTTTAAGCTTCAGCGCAAATAAAAAGGTTTATACGATACGATATTTGAGGCTAGAGTCTTACACATTTTCAATCCTGAAAGCTTAAAGTCTCCTCTATTACATTTTCCAAATAAATCTTATGTTGCATATAAATCAACTAAATAATATTTTAGTAACAATATTTTTCTCATATTATAATAGTAACACTATTAAAACTATTAATTACTTGTAGTAACACTGTCAAGTGATTTTGAACAAAAACGTCTTCGTTATCTCCTTTTTCCGCTGTTTCAGGCGTCATTTTTTAATTATGTAGCTTATTCCACTCTCCAAACTGAGATGATTCTAATGATATATCATACGTTACAATCTGTCAAGTCGTTTGGGCTGTAGCGCTTAGCAAACAAATGGACATACATACAAACAAACATACATACATACGCTCGAAAAACATTCCCCTTCTTCTGGCGCAGTCGGGTAATTAATTTGTCAAATAAGCAACGCATCTTGTATATAATATACTGTCGTATACTGTAATTCAAGAGAGCGCTTGTATATAAGTACTTACTAAAAAAAATGTATTGTACTGATACTGGTACTAAAAAGTACGTAATACCAGCACAGCTGATTAACGTCATAGTTGGAATATACAAAATGTTGGAATGTAGGCTGAAACCGAGCAAACCTTATAAAGGAGCAGTCCGGAATCAATCAACAGGGCACAGCGTAGTCTATCACGGATAGCACACACATCGATCGGCGAGTGCTTTGTGCCGCAGGAAATAAGTTTTCAAGTAGGAAATTCCCACTGACCGGTCATCCTCTTCCAGCAAACAATTCTATGAACCATTTTAAGTTAAAGTTCTATCTGTTTTTTTTAAAACCTTTTTCAGAGTTTAAAGTATTTTTCAAACCGTTTTATGTTAAAGAAAATCCTCTTATAATAGACACTTTCATATTACAAATATAATTTATTGAATACAATTGATATCAGCGTATTAAAAAAATCTAAATTACCATTTAAATCTTTCCGGACAATATTAAAATCGGAGTTTAGAGAGCCATCAGGCGTTACTGCTTTTGAAAATAAAACGGGCTGTCCCGAAAATTCAAAAACTAACGCAATTAATGTCTGACAAATTCTAGTACAGCGGTTTTGTTGTGCGTCATAGTTGGAACAGTTATAAAGCAACCGCTGAAACCGAGCAAACCTTATAAAGGAGCAGTCTGGAATCAATCAACGGGCACCGCGAAGTCTATCATGGATAGCACACATACATCGATTGCTTTGTGCCGCAGGAAATTAGTTTGCAAGTTGTGAGAGAATTCGCTCTAACGGTCACCTGCGTGCTGGGCGTAACGGCAAACAATTTTGAGTGCGATTTTAAATTAACGTTTAATCTGTATGTTGTCTTTTTTATTGTGTTTATAACATTTAACAATGTTTGTAGACTCTCCAAATTAATTTTGATCATGTAAATCATATATATATATATATATATATATATAATGGTCTATTTACTAGCTTTGATTTGATACCCATATGGGCGCAACAGTGAAGATGTCGTCCCTCCCCCCTTTTTCCCCTATTTGTAGGCGCCATTTTTTAAATTATATAGCCTACGTCACTCAGCAAACTGAGACGATTACAATGATATGTCTTACGTCACAATCCGTCAAACCGTTTGGGTTGTAGCGCCGGCCAAAGAACTGGACATACATACATACATATATACATACATACATACATATATATGTACATACATACATACATACGCTCGAAAAAAAACCTTCTAATGCAGTCGAGTAAAAACAATCAGTAATCGTGCTTAAACCCCCTTTTATGGAGAAACGAGCATAGAAGGAGACATAAAAAGGGGTTACAGCCAATCTTATTAGACAAAGTAACCGAGTAACCTTATAAGGGAGCAGTCTGGCATCAATCGTTACACATCGATTCCGACGATTGCTTTGTGCTCCAGGAAATTAGTTTCAAAGTTCTGAGCGAATTCTAACTGTCCGACCACCGCCATGTTGCAATGTTCTTAAACAATTCCACGTATTTAAATTAATTCTGTAATATGTATATGTATGTGTTGTTCTAGTCAATCGTTGAAATGAAACTAATATTGTTAGACAATGTCATTAAAATATTATATTCATTAATATAAGCTACACTTTGACGTATGTAGTACAAACTTTTTAAATGTTTAATTACTGTAATGTAATAAAATGCGTTTATTAACTTTTTAGTATGGTACGGGTACTCATGGTATGCGGGTTTTGAGTTATTTTCTTTGTTTGTTTCTTTCTTGTTTAACGAATGAAATAAATCCTCATGTTTCTGAAAAGTACATCGAATGACCGATGATTTAAAAATTTTAACACGTCTTACTAATTATAAGTTTATACCGTTGATTTTTTTTCACATATTTTTTTAATTGCATGTACTTACACAATATGAATAATGTAAATATAGAAGTGACAAACGAGCAGTCTAACCAGAAAGGGATCTACAGCTAGTCATATCTGTATTTCTATTTATTAAGAAACAATCAAATGAATGCTATACATAATGCATTCGTTCATTTACAGAAAAGTATCTGAAAATGTGGAAGAAAAGCTGCCACTAGCAAATATCAATTTGACTGGCACGGTTAGAAATGACGTGTGCTACGCCGTTTACTCGGTAATATTCAATGCGGAAAATACGATAAATTTATTGAAAGTGGTAGAGGCATCGCCAATTTTTGTCACCACTAAAACCATAAAGTCCGCCTTTTTGATGCCAAACCATATTACTTCACGCGAAACCGACTCACTGCATTTTGTATGAGATTTTACGGCCGCAAATTACTATTTTGCAGGAAATGTAGTGACTGGTAAATTCAGTGCATTTAAATTGAGTATAATCGGAGCACTTACGGCACGAAACCGGTGGTGCATTGGGAATTATATGTCAATTTTATGATTCACCATAGTTAGTGTAGGTAGGTTAAATGTAGTAAAAAAAAAGGTTAAATGTAGGCAAAGTCAGCAATGGAGCTTAAGACCTTTGTAAGATTGTAGAACTAGTATTTTTACCCGACTGCATCAGAAGGAAGGTAATATTTTTCGAGCGTATATATACATATGTTTGTTTGTATGTATGTCAATTTCTTTAGCACGCGCTACAGCCCAAACGTCTTAACGGATTATGATGTATGACATACATATCATTAGAATCGACTCAGTTTGGAAAGTGTCATAGGCTATATAATTATTAAAAACGGCGTCTGCATATAGGGCAATAAATGGGGAGGAGGGATCAGTTTTTTACTATTAGGACAATATGGGTACCAAATCGCAAAAAAAGCTAGCAAATAGAACATTCTAAATATATATGTACTATAATACATTTATTTGACTATTCTGACAAAAACTCATGTAAAGCGTTAAATAAAATATATCATTATGAACAAAATATTTTTTTTAAGTTGTCGGGTTTTTTGGTTTAATGTTTTTAACAATGTTACTAGTTTGACTAGGGCTTTTCAGACGTCACATCAAATTCTAGCGTGAACCAGTTCAAATGTTTTGTTGGAAGCCTCTGAATGTTAGCTGACTTGGATTTGATATCACCATTTTAGTCCTCGTGAGTGGCAAGGAAATCTGTAATTGACTTCAAGTGGAACCCCTCGTCTATATGTAGAATTTTGTAACAGATGTCCATGCCGTAGGGTGTAAACGAGCCTGCAACCTCCTAACGGTACTGCTAACGTTAGGTGGTTGCAGGCTCGTTTGTTCCATTTATTTCATGAATAAAAGAGACGTGGGAAACGTTAATAATGATCTATCATTATTTTATTAAGACGGATGATATGAATGTGAATGTTCCTGCCTAGGTGAAAGACGTATTTTTTACAAAAATATTAAGGGTTAACGAATCAAAACTCAACGAAAATATGCTAGAGTATACTATATATGTTCCTCTTAATAACAAGGTAGGAACCGTAACAGGGTTTTATGGGTTGCAGCCAACTGATGGATGAGGACTGCAGTACTCAGTCACTTGCGATGCAGTGACAGGCGGCGGTTGCCGTGACTCCGTGCCAGGTTGCACCACGCCTTCCAATCAACTTGTCCATTATAAAGAACTCAAAACTTTCCACCTACTAAAATATCCTTAGTGGAACATTTGCCGCAACGATATTGCAGTAATGTTCAAAGTTTTCGGTTGCCTCATTCGGTTTACAGTCCGCAAAAGGTAATATTTTAACATTCGTGCTCAATTTCCTAGTTTTCGTATAAATCGCCCTGAATTATTACACAAATTTAAGGAATTTATGTAAACGGAAACCTAAAGAATGAAACGTCTGATATAAATTGTTTAACGGCTTATATTAATATCTTACGTGTAGAATGAGTGATCTTGAAAAATTAAATATTAATCTGTATATTAACTGTTATTACGCATTGGTATTATTGGGAAAGGTAAAACCTTTTAATCTGATACATATTTGCTATATAAAATCGACAGTTAGGCGTCGTTTTGGCACTTACAACGATTTACGAAGATTTTGTTTTCATCCACAGCTTTGGAGTGTCTCTCGGCCTTTAACAGCTTTAAAGCACCAGGTATCGTACGAATGACACTTGTTGCGTCCTATTATATCCCTTAAACGATGATTCTGGTGTCTATTTTTTCTGTAAGACTTCGCTTACAAATCAATTAAAATATTTCCAGCTAGCTAAATGGAAAATAAGTAAAAAATAAAAACCGACTTCAATGTCACCAAAAAGCAAAAAAACAATTTAAATATATGTTGGTTTCTTATATACACAGTATAGTAAATAGGCCCGAAGTCGGCGCTCAACATATTTTGTTAGATTACAACGACGAATTTATGTCCTACAAGTATATGAGCGCGATATGACGATTGTCAAAATCGGTCTACTCTAACCACAACTTTCGATGTATCAAACATAAAAAAAATTCAAATGAATTGAGAACCTCCACCTTTTTGGAAGTCGGTTAAAAATATTAAAGAAGAACGACTGGAAAGAACATTTTTTTGTTTATTTTGAAGCAATAAATTTAGCGCTTTATATGAATTTTCGTCAAAATAGTGAAGTGACAGTAATATAATATATATAATATACTATTTATTAACTTTCATTTGATACCCACATTGTCATGATAATAAAAATGTCGCATTTCCTCTCTTTGTAGACATTTTTATAAATTATAAGTATATTTTAATCATATAAATATAGTCAAGACTATACGAGATAAAGACTATAAATATATTTTCGATTCTTTCAAGTAAATTCAGTATTTTTGGTATCATGCGACTTTAAACCGCCAGACAAACAAGGAGACAAAAATTCAATAAATTAAATAAATTGCTATTTTATTACTTACAACAGAAACTACAAAACGAAGCCACAATTATAAGTGCATAATGCTTTTTTAATTGATGTTGTTTTCTAGTTTTATAGAAGTTCCAATTAATTACTAGATTTACAAATATGTAGTCTTAATACTGTTCGAAGGGCAGTGGAATGTGAAGCGATATAACTGCAACAAGGTTAATGATTTCTGACACGAACCGATACATTTGTCAAAGTATTGATTTTATGGGTGGTTGGAGAGTAGAAAATGGAAACCTATTCATTACGAACATGAATAATTAGTCCTCAACCACATTTACTGTAAAACTGTCAATACAATAATAAATGATTAAGCACTCCATTAACATTAATAGCGATAATAGTCTAACTTTAAAATGAGGTCTTTAAATTAGAGAATTATGGAAGTAAAAAAAAAAAATTCGAATTGAGAACCTCCTCCTTTTTTATTACAAGTCGGTTAAATATGAATGAAAATCGTGCATTGAAAACCCTTCTATAAAAATGCTGATATCATCTCATTGTAAAATATGAAGAAAAAGATATGGCATAAAAACGAAAAGTTATTTAAATTTTTGTTAATAATTTTCGTTAATAACTTTGTTATATTTAACTCTACTCAAAGTGATAGAACTGATTTCACACCACTTTATCCAAGATGGTGGTCGAGAGACGAGCGCAGCGTCCTACACGGACTACTAGTATCTTATGTTGTAAAACATAAATTTCTAACCTAAAACTACTATATACAATCTATTACATGATACCCTCTTTCTAACACACTCGGATAGTTTTCAAAAGTCTGATTTGTAAACATTCTTTATGCCGCATATCACGTGGCAAAGCCGATTCCCTTCTCTATGTTACATTGTAGTCTTTAGTTTCTAAAGACATGCATTTTACATAATTTTTGGCATTTAATAACACATGGCCATTTACTACTTAAATTTTATCAAACATTTATATAAGTTTGCTATATCATACTTATTACTGTACAATACGTGCACTAGTATTATAATTCATATGGAAACAAAAAAATTACACAACCAAAAAGAAAGATATTACAGACTACTCCAGTACGGCTTCACTCAACTGAATATAAAATTAATGACTCCAGCGAATACTATTTTCCAATACAAAAATTTAATATTTATTCCATTGCTTTCGAAACTATACGAGGCAGTTGTAAAAGTTGTATGAAACTTTATAATTTATAAAATGAAGGAACTGAATCGGATTGAATGAATTGTAAAATGTTATTATGATGTTCAGATTTAAATCATTCTGCAAAGTTTTATTGCTTCGACCGCTCTGCACTTGAGCTCTCGTGGAATGCCGTAGTTAGTGCATTTCATAATAAATTAACACAAATATTAGTTTTAATGGAGAAAGTTTCGAATAATTCACAGCCCACAAGGGTGGAAAAACCTCAAACGATATTATGGATCGGGAAGAGCACTTTAAACTTTGTCTTTGCTATTTATTGGATGTCTCTACAAAAGTAAATTGATTAATGTTCTGAAACTTCTGGCTATTGGACATTATTGATGTATTGAGTAGGTAATGACCTGCTAGCTGATACTCGGCCTCTCAATCGGAGGTCCAATGTTCAAATCCCAGGCTGTTTTAAAGCGTATAACATGTTAACATTTTGTAAATGTAAAGAAAACCATCGCAAGGAAACCTTGACATCCGTCATTTCTTTCAAAAAAGTTTATGTGGCTTAAACCACACTTACTATCTATACGCTCAACCTTTTTCCCAGATGTGGGACTGCTGGGCTTACGAAAAAGCATTGAGTATCGATTTACGTGTCAAAAGGCTGTCAAAGGCCGGAAATCGAGGCGCCTATCATATATGACGTTAACGAAAAGTCGATATTGTAACCGCTAATCGAAACATGGTGATTGACGTTTGAATCGATAGAACGTACATTTCGGTGTGATACTATTGTTTTCAATTTCCATCGAGTAATATGAATTGATTTATCTACCTACTGTGTCTGCTATTCGATACTGGTACCATCATTTCTAATAACCTAATCCTATATTGAATGTAACAAAAGTGAATTACATTTTTACTTTATTTTTTCGAATAGTGGAGACCAGTTCTAAATTGAAAGCAGAGGGTATAAGTTAGTTATATTATACTTACATTGTTAAATTTTTAAAAATAGTGATATAATAGTCATATTTTAAGGTAAAGTTGACGAAATGAAAAAATGTGATACAACTGAACTTATACTACTGTCTGAAGTTATAATGCTATCGAAATATGAGTAGTTCTAGTGTAAATAATACTGAACAAATTCATCAAATGAGTATCAATTCTACAGATGATGGCTACTTAGCTTACTTAGGTGGCATGTGGAAGCTGGTACTCCTACACCTTCGAAATTGCCTGGAATGAGAGAAAATCGAATAAATAACACGACTATAATTAGCAAATACCCTAAGTCCTGTCGCTAACAGCGTTTTGCGAATTATGTAAGGCAATTAACAGAGTCGAACCGAACTGCCGTTACTGGCGTGTTTCTGAAAGGGCGTGTAAAAGCCTAATTGGAATTATTCAGTATATATTTATTTTATGTATATATTGTTCTAGCTGTTCTTTACCCTAATAACAATGTGTTAATGTGTAAGAAGCTAACACGGGTCTGTCGTAACCTGTGTAGTCAACTACAGTCCCCTTGTTACTCACACTAAACCAGGCTAAAATCCTGATGTTATAAATTGTGTTAAAACTCCTCAGAATAGATAATTAAATCCATGAAGTTTTGTTAAACATCACTGATTTGATATGCTCCAAAGATAAATTCAAAGAAATAAAGATCACAATACATTTATATAATATTATATATATATAGATTAGTATAGACATCCTTTAAATGTTTTTATGTTTCGAGACATTTACTATTACAAAAAAAAATCGATTCCATTTATTCATCTATTAACCTGTAGAGGTTCACTGCAAGACATAGGCCTCCCCTTAACGGCGCTACTCCGACCGGTCCTGTGTCTTCTGAATCCAACGGTTTCCCGCTGTATTTTCCATGTCGTCGGACCACCTGGTCCGGGGTGACCTGTGCTGTTTTATTATATTGAAGTAGAAATCGAGTAATAAGTTCACTTGATTAAGACTGATCAGTGCCATCCATAGATATTGGTACTATCTCCACATGAAACAGGGTTTTTACCTCCAGTTGATTAAATTCCTAAGGACTAAAAAAACAAAGAAAAAAAACATATTCACTTCTCATAATTATGTAAAAAAAAACCTTATTTTTCCGCCCCTAAAATATACCCCTCCGCCGCCAGCACACTGTCTCGCTAAAATAGACATCAAATATAGAATTCTATGCTTTGTCTATAAATCTATTCATTTAACACGCATATAACATTAAAATTAAAATTACAGACACATAATATTAAAAATATATGTATACCTATTTTGAAT
>DWNE01009834.1:0-10673 GCA_018249875.1 Cecropterus toxeus
TAAAGTACAATCTAAAGTGGTTAGTAAGTAATAGAGTTTCTATTTGGACACAAAATTTAGAATAACAGTAATATTTTGCTCTTTTCAAAATCCACCCATCTACAGTCAGTTCCAGGACAATAAGCGGATTTGTTGGGCAGTAGAAACGTTGCGAGGGGTGTCCCCAGCAGGAGGAGGCACTCCTATTTTATCATCTAGCATGTAGAGTGTGGATATCGTAACATTTAAAGCGTTTAATGTATTTAATTTTTGTTAATTTGGCAGCCAATATAATAATATATAAATAATGTTTTCATTTCATGTTACAGGCAAGTCGTGCACAAATATTGAAGAAAGCAGCTGAATACATACAGTTTATGAGAAGAAAAAACAATTCACATATGCAGGACATTGATGATCTGAAGAGGCAGAATAGTTTGCTAGAAACACAAAGTATGTTTATTTTATTTAAGTAATGTTCTAGATAAAAAAGTACTAAAGAATTACTAATCAACACTTGACCAACGAAAGATAATCTTTCATTCTTATCTCCAATATGATTTTATTACTTAATGTTACAATTAAACAAAATGATCATAGTTAGTTAATTTATTTTCACAATTTTTTTCATAAGTTTATAAGAAACAATATTTACAAATACTTAAATATATAATAAGAGAAAAACTATTTACGAAATGTACATATACTAAAAAAGCAAAATAAAAAGATATGAACAAAAACACTACCAAAAAAAGTTTAGGCGTCACTGCCTCTGGGTAAGGTTTCCAAGATGCTAACAGCATTTCCTATTTCATTTCATCTGTAATGGTATCTATTTATATTGTTCTTATTCTAGTAGTATATTTCAATCATACAGTTTCATGTACTCTTGTTTTAATGGTGTGTTGATGATGAGCTAGATATTAAGATATAGCATTTGTGATTGTCTTTAAACTTTTGGTCTAATTAGTGTTGACTTTTTTTATCAGCCTGAAGTAGCAAACAAGCATGCAGGCCACCTGATGGTAAGTGGTCACTACAGTCCGTGGATGTCTGTGAGCAACTTCATACAGAACAGGTGTTCTATCTGAAGTTAATCACAGGTGTGTTGCTACTCCCGAGGACTAGGATGTTTGAGTAAAATATAAGTGAGCCGGCAACCACACCCTTCCACCAAAACACGAGAACTTCTTCACGTTCGAAATAGGCAGTGGTACCTCCCTGGTCATACACTGGTTCTACTACCTGCTGATTGTTGTTGACAGTGTTGATTTTGGTATTGGATATGAGTTTCCTCTTAACAAGAGGAAGCCTGGAGCATAATTCACCATTCAAAGGTAGAACTCTTTGCGGTTCGACTCAGGTGCCACCAGCACCACATAATAACAGCAATGTTGAGCACTGCTTGTTTTACAACCTGAATGGTTTGCTAAGACATACTTACCTAATGTATTTCAACTTAGAAGTTGTCTGTTACCTCGGGTAAGACTTATGTTATCTGAGAGTGATTATGAACATTCACATGTGGCAGTTGCCATTTATCATGGTGAACTTCATGCTGGGTGGCTAATTCTGTGTTATAAAAAATGCATAATAGTGTAAGGAATTTGCATCATAGCCCTTGCTCAACATTTTCATATTGCCCATATATGCAGTCCAAAGATGGCACAAATTATAACTGCTTAAAGTAAATAGTTAATAATGATGTGTGTAAGCTACAAGCCAACCATGCGTTTGCTGACACAGTACTGCCCATTACGTGTACTAGGCAAAACTTTAAATCTTTAGAAACTTGGAATTATACTTCTTAAAAGTGCCAATGTATCTTTGATTGACTTTAGCCAGGACCTAGTATAAACGCTTTCTACACTCAAAGCCTCAAACACAGAGACAAATACACAAACGCTCACACCCAGAACGGAAATCTATACTCATCATTTACATTTCTGTATGGCTGGGGATCGAACCTGGGACCTGACACGCAGTGGGTCCCAGGTTCGATCCAGCTCACCGGTATGGTGACCGCTCCGCCACGCTGGTCGTGGAACTGAACTTACAGATGTCCATAGGTAGCATTGACAATTTGTCATTAGATAAACTGCATGTTTATTTGCTGCATTATTCTTATAAAAAAATAAGTATTGTGTAATACATACCCTTTGATTACTAGACATAAAATGCCTATTTCCTCCATAACTTTAATTAAAATATACTAAATTCAATTTCAGTACGAGCTTTAGAAAAAGCCAGGGCGACTGGCAATTACATGGACGCACATGAACTAGGGCTCGGCATCAAGTCAGAAGGCAGTTCACACGACACGGACAGTTCAGACGGAGAAGGTACAACTCGGAGAGTAAAGAAGCT
Organism: Cecropterus toxeus; assembly: GCA_018249875.1. Taxonomy (NCBI): domain Eukaryota; kingdom Metazoa; phylum Arthropoda; class Insecta; order Lepidoptera; family Hesperiidae; genus Cecropterus; species Cecropterus toxeus. Next base: position 2,347 of record DWNE01009834.1, read on the forward strand.
CAAAATAAACGCGGTCAATGTGTAATTTCAATATGACAGTCATGAGACAATCAATTTCAGTTCGTCAATATTAGTACAATTAGTTGGTATACATCTGTTGTAATGTGTAGTCACAGATTTCCATCTTTTTACTGAAGCAGAAATTTGATAATGAAAAAAGAGTGGTTTTAAGATGACCACGAAAGAAAAACGAACGCAACGTTAGATTTTGCCGCCCTAAAGCACCGATTATGGCGTCTGGGGGTAATTGTGTTATAGGGATTTATTTAATAACCCTGAAGTTGGAAATTTAATTAAATAAAATTAAGATTTCATAAACAATCAAATTCCATTTGTGTATTGAATAAAATAGATATGTGTTATAATTTATTAATTTAAAAATGTTACATTGATAAAATAATGGAGAATTTTTCCTGGTGGAGAAATGGAACAATATTGACAAATCTTTTTTTTTATTTAATTAGAAATTCTACTACATTATCGACAATCATCGCATTTGATGTTATGTTGTAGAGTCCTATTTTACAATAAATATTGGTAGTTACTCGATGTATTCTAGTTTGTTACCAAAAACAAGAATATTGACCATCGTTATCGATTGTCTCAATACCGCCTTAGCTGTAGATTTGAGACCTTACCATTCCAGCAGTTTTTAATCGACAAACTATTTTAGTTTCTTTAAAAAGCCAAAGCAATAAACGGGCGATGCAATTAATATCTTTATTTGCTGGTAATGTGATTGTCTCCCACTTAACTATAAGGTCTTCAGTGATAATGTTTACATTTGTAAGCAAATCTTTCAACTGGATATTTTCATTAGTCTCTATTGCCGTCGTGAGGGCGAATATGTTTTTCAATAAAAAAATGTGTATAAATTTTAACTCATACTATTGTATGTTTTAACGCGAAGTTGGTCATGGTGTTTTATTTCTTGCAATTTACAGATAGACCTGATGTTTTTTTACGTTTCTAGTTCAGGTATACTAGGAGATCAAACATCCACTCATCCAGTCGTTGGAAGTTATGCCATAGTCACCGCGCTCGGTGGTCGCAGCAGATAACTTCGGATAACTTCGTACGAAGACCTTGCTGCCTAAATCCCGGATAAATAACATTCTCGAGAAACACATAATGATAGATTTTCAAATCTATAATGTAGATGCATGTCTACTATTTCCAAAAATAACATTATTTTTTGTAATAAAGTAAGTTTCAACGCAAATAATAGCATTTTTTTCGACTTGTTTTGAATTAAGCGCGAAAACGCTTCAACTGTCATGGCGGTTGCTTGTGACTTCATTTCTTAACATTGCATAGGTCATGTGTAGTGATGCAATAAAAAGTAAAAAGTCCAGAGGAGTTATTGTATGGAAAATGCTCCTAAATCATGTCAGGTCTAAAAATAAGCACATGAGGCCTTTGGGCCTATGTTTGCCAGCTTAGAATGTCTGCTTGATTATAATTCGATAAAGTAATGCATTTGTAACTTGGAAATTATGGGTTACATAGACCATTTGTCACCATTAAATCGTCTGTTATCCCCTTATGTGCATAAAGGACGTCGCTTAGTATTCATCGTGGCGGAGCAAGCCCTAGGCTTAGCTTAGTTGAGCTAGAATGATGTTTAGAAATGGGGCACACTTGAATCGAGCAAAATCGTTTTTTAAAATAAAATGGAGTTAGTATTAGTAGTATTTAATAATTTATTAAATATTTTACTATTCATCCTTTTTCATTACATATGATTCGCGTTACAAAGAGTGGTCCACAATAAATTGCAAGAGATAAATAAAAATTGAAATGTAACAAAATACTATGTCTATATTTTTAATGTAATGTAAATTTTAAATATTTTTTTATGAAACGGATGCTGAGAATATCCAACAAAAAGGTTTTAGGCATAAGATTAGTCTTCTTGAACAGTGGTTTAAATGTTTTTATTAAACAGTAACATTCCGGATGAAGATTTTGTTAAACGCTATTATAATAATTATTATGGTTTTAGTTAGTTCCGTTTGTAACCTAATTATTGCATTAAAAATGTATTTGTAAGATACTCGTAAGAAACGAATTTTGTATATCAGTTGAAATAAATCCCTAGATGTTATTTATTTTCTGACACAGAAAAGAGTTTGATTTTGTTTGTTTCTTGATTTTGTTGTTCTAGAAGACTAAAGAATTTGATGAAATATATTAAATACTCCGTTACATTTTTTATTTATTGGCAATTTTATTTCCTACATTATAACTATGCTATAGTAAGCGCGCGAGTGGAATGCAGAGCTTAGGAATGCGATAGTGCAGTGCTCTATTTAGAATTATTTATGTCTATAATAAGTAGGTATATCGATACATTTCAACGGTGTTGTAGATTTCTTTAAATTTATCATTTATTATATATTTATTTATTATAGCTACACTTTATTGCCCTTCTGTAAAAAGTTAGGTACTATACTATATGTTTATTAAACAACAAAGTTACTAGTGAACAAAGTAATAGTACGAGTGGTCGTGGTGTTTGCCGTCTTTATAACATAAAAAAGTATAACAGGCAACATACAACATATTGGTTATCATAGTGAAAAACAAGATAATAACTATCACATCTTTATTAGTTATACACAAAGAGAAATCAGGCATGCAACTATCGACAATACGATAGTTATTAAGGACAGTACTAAACTACAGGCGCGTGAGGAGTGGCTTGCGGACATCGGGCGGGAGATGCTCCCGCTCTTTACCTCAGGCTTCGCCTGCATTTAACTCGCACGCCAACTATACTATCAAATGTATCGGATTCTTTTAGATACGTTATTAATATTAAACTTTATCCGATCTACCTCTTTACCTAAACAGTAAAATTTATTAGATTTTTTTATGATATATTAAATGGTTTTTAATGATTTTGGTGGTTACTGCCCCTGTTAAGGGCATCATCAGCCAATGACCTACAAATTCAGACGGGTAGTTGGAGAAATGGTTTATATTTATCTGGAGTGGGAGAGGCCAAACGGTAGAATTCTAATGTGTTGACGTTCTGAATCTATAGGGGACTCCTCTACAAGACTCCCTCTGCCTTACATTCCAAATAGTTTAGTGTTGCTTTTTAGGTAACCCGGGACTAATTTGGAATACCAGGTGGTAGAAACAGCGTATTTCGACCGGGGAGGTACCATCGCCACACCTATTTCTAGCGTGAAGCAGTTCTTGCGTTTCCATGGAAGGTTGTGGTTGCCGACTTATATATGAGGCGATAGTCTCAGTCCTCGGGAGTAGCAACGCATTGTGTTCGACTTCACATAGAATCCTTATCCATAGGCGGCAGTAACCACTTACCATCAGATTGACTGCATGCTCGTTTGCTACTTCAATCTGATAAAAAAAAAAAAAATTATAAATGCCTTAACACAATATTCAAATTACAATAGAATAGCGCCACAACGCTACGCGTCACGTCACGTCGCTACAGCGTCAGGTAGGTATATTGTGCGTAACAAACACTCAATAGACACTAGTAACTTGGGAGAGACTCCAGGTTATGTGAGATTCTTATCACATTAAAACCTTTGCCAATTTGCCTTAGGTTAACATAGAGAATATCAGAATCTAATGGAACACACCGGAGACCTCTTAGCGCAACGCTCCGGTCGGGCTCCGTCTAGGGGGAAATTAATCTCGTCCCGCACTTTTAAATCATTACGACGTTACGCGATCATATCGTCCAATATACCGTAGTGCTTCCCGGTGTTACTGGTTTCACTAATCGAGCTTCCGATTTAGCCGTTCGCAACCCTGAGAGCCTTCTTTTAGTCTTTTACGACAAACAAAGTATACCGTAGCTCGTATTCTAGCCCCGAGCTACAAGCTGACATATTTACAACAAACTTTTACAACACGTCAAGAATGAATTTAGATTAAGTCTGTTACATATCCTTTTCTTAAATAAGATGGAAAATGTTATTATAAAATCTTACATGGAGTACTTTTTCAGGGTCCCGTACATCATACCTAAAAACAGAAGTCTTATAACATCACAATTTGTTTTCACACGAATGGATCAACTTAGACAAAAATTTTGTCCTACCTGCTAATATGTTTTTTATGACTTGACTGGTTTTAATATTAGGATATTTTATAGTAGAATCACTAATAATCATCAGAATCACTAATCAGCTAATGAATAGTTCGCTATTTTTAAGCATAATTAGGAGATGCGGTGGTACTAAGGCAGTAGAACTATGGACAATCTCAATCCTTCATAATCCATATACCAGCAATTATAAATCACCCACTGAACATTTAAATATTATAACTGACTGACATAGTGATCTATCAATGTACAGCCCAAACCACTGGACGGATCGGGCTGAAATTTGGCATGCAGGTAGATGTTATGGCGTAAGCATCCGCTAAGAAAGGATATTGATCAAGTCTACCCACAAGGAGATGAAATGGAGGATGAAAGTTTGTAAGAAAAGTTCTCAATTTTATCAAAGGTGACTTACTGACTGACATAGTAATCTATGAAAAACTACACTTAGTTAATAATAATACTTCTTAACGCGAGCGATGTCGCGGGTGAGGGCTAGTTAATAATAAATGGGTTGTTTTGCTAGAGTTTCACTATTTTTACGTTATAAGTATTAAGAATAATTAACCGCAGCTGGTTATTAACTTTGTGGAAAGATAACGCTAATAATCTTCTTGATTTATTCCGTTTGAAAGTTTGTATGAATCCATTGCGACTATTAGAGACAGAGAAAACACGGGAATTGTTTCATATTTATTGCATTTATTTCACTGAATGTGGAAGAGATTTCATATTTATTGCATTTATGTCACTAAATGCAGAAATTTATGGTCAGTAGAAGATAAAACGGTATCCATGTTGTTATTGGATTGGCCTAAATTTCTAACAGCGTCGGATTTTTTGCTCGTTTTGAGATTGCACAGCGCAGCATTCCTCTCAAAGCTAACGCTAGAACCGTTTCCATATTGTTTGTTGATTGCATCGCGCTTGTTTGCTATTTTGCTCAAAAAATAGCCGTAAATAACAAATAAACTAGCAAAGAATTATTTCGAATTAGTTAACCTTTTTTACTCTCGCCGTCATATTTTAGAGCAGTGATAGCCTAATGGTTGAAACTCGGCCTCCCAATCGAGGCTCCGAGGTTCGAATCCCAGGCACACACTACTGATTTTCTAAAATGATGTGCGTATTAGAATTTAATTATCACTGCTTTACGGTAAAGGAAAACATCGTGAGGAAACTGCACATCTGAGAGTTCTCTAAAAAAACAGTGCTCAAAGATGTGTGAAGTCTACCAATTCGCACTTGGCCAGCGCGTTGGACTACCTAAACTCTTATTCTGAGATAAGACTCTCTTTAAAACTCCAAGGTCCGTGCCCAGCAGTGGGACAATAATGGGTTGGGTTGAACCTTTTTTACATACAGTTAACACATTTCCAGGCGTGATGTTTACATGTAGAGTTTACTTGATGCTTACTCGCATGAAATTCAACATCTAGGATCAAGCTATTTATCTAGCCGTCCACCCGATGAAGCTATTAAACGTAAATATCTTATGTGATTCAGTGTCGTAGCGTAGATTTGTATCGCAGGTAGAAACGAAATTTGTATTTGTCGATCTCTTTAGGAATAGGTTGGAGAGAAAAATAAGTTAAATAAGGATAAATATTACAGCGAAAAAGTATTTACTGTTCACTAATTCGCCGCTCGTCGTTTATAACGCTCTGTTGATGGCTTTGATTATACCTTATCTGAAGAGCATTCTGCGTTCAATTTCCAGAGATGCAAATAACATAATTTTTGTGTATATATTTCTGATTAGAATCTAATTGTTTTTTACTTTATGTCACTCATAAACACAGGTATTGGAAATGTTATCAAAACTACTTAGGTACTAAGTATGTAGGTACAGGTAGGTATAATTTGTTAATGTTGACTACTTACTTATAAAGGTTTTAAAATAAAAAATATAACAACATTTATCTTTACATTCTTTATTGCACATCATTTTTATGGTATAGATAATAAAATGAAAATGAAATGTCGTCAATATTCAAATTAAATCTGATATAATGTTATTAGGTACACGCAACAAAATAAAGTTAATTAAAGTAATAGGTTTTGTAGAGCTTAATTAGCTGAGGTTTCTTCCTAACTCATTTATGATTTATGGACATCAACTTCAAGGCAAAGTTCTTCAGTGGACCTGAAATAAAAATAGATTTTTATAATACAGAAGAACATAAAGCTAATATCTATATATTTAAGTGGTTAGCAGTCCATTGGCAACTTATTTTTGAATATCTTTAGCTTAAATTGACTTCAAAGCTTTAATATTTGTCAATGAAGTTATAATATTACAAAATTATCTGAGAAACAATATTTTTCTGGGTCTTTCAAGGGACTTTCTGGGTCTTTCAAACAAAAATAGATACAGCACTGTGTGAACACTCTTATCTTTTGAAACCAATTTTGACCCCTGTGTAACATATTATTTACCTTAAACGGTCGTTGTCCTTATCCAAAAAAACAGTGATTGCAAGTACTTCAATGGGGTTGGTACGTAACGTTTAGGGCATTGTTGCTTAACGAAGGAAGGAACGAGTGCTCATTAGTGTCCCAGCGATCGATCATCTGAGAAAAAAGTGAAAAAATATATTTAAAGTCTTTATTTATAGCACAAACAAGACAAATTTCTACAGTAAACTAGTCAGATTTTACATAGATATTATAATACGCCGGTATGTGTACTTACTTCATAACATTCATCGGTGAAATCGAGCAGGTTTTCAACCCCTGACCACAGCTCAGTATTATTTGGCAAGACTTCTAAATTACCTGAAAAAAAAATAACAAATATTAATATAAACATAACATAAACACGCTTTCTACACTCATAGCCCCACAGTAGGATTTTTGCCTGTGTCGTGGGTGCCATGGACACACAAAGACGAATACACAAACACCCAGACCCAGAACAGAAATTTAAACTCATCATTCATATTTCTGTCTGGCCGGGAATCGATCTCGGGACCCACTGCGCGTCAGACCGGTATGGTTACCGCGGGTCGTCAAATTATCGCGGAATTAGTTTATTTTTAGTAGGTAAGTACTCAGGAGTATCTGGTTTTTTAATTACTTCAATGCTGATATTTTGAGCCAGTTGCACGGATTGTGGTCTCGATAAATATGAGAAAATAGGCAATATGTTATTATTTACAAATTATATAATACGTAATATTGCGTTAGATAATAAAGTAATAAAAAATAAAATTGTAAATAACAAAAGACTTTTGTAAAAAAATGAAAGATAGAAGTTGTTATTAGATTCAGAAGTTTCAATGGGTGAAAATATCTTGGTTATATTAACATTTTTTGAATTCAAAATATTAATCTACGTTAATTTACTTTTATTTTTTCGCCTATTTTACTAATATATATAAGTACTTATACTAATATTATAAATGCGAAAATTTTCGAAGATGTATGTGTGTTTGTTATTTATCACACAAAAACTACTGGTCGGATTTCTTTGAGATTTGGTACACGGATAATTTATGATCTGGTTAAATGCGTCTAAAGCGAGCACAGCCGCGGGAATAAGCTAGTTGTTAATACTAAGACAATTGCATAATACTTTGTGCAGTGTTAAATCTAATAAAATTTTAATAAGTTTTGATTTAATCTAATCATATAAAGCAATATTAAATCTAATCAAATGTTACATTAAGTTTTGATTTAATCTAATCATATAATGATTAATTTACATAATTATGTGCACGTCAAGAACATTCGTACAAGGTTTATTCAATGCTGAAATATTTTCATCTTTATTAATCGCTTCTTTGAAAAGGAATGTAGACTATGTCAGTGCGTATTTCAACGCTGATTATAATTATATTTAAAGACTAGCTTATTACCCCGGCTTCATGACGTGATATTTTAAAATATGTATGTATATATATACCTATACATATGTAAGCATTAAAATACTAAATTTGTACCGTAAATACAACAACATACTCTTTTATTTTATTTTTGTTGCATAATAATTTAAATGTAGATAAATAAAATGTATGTACAATTTTATCGTTCAGGTATTTTAACCACACAATATTTATATAATGTTCTACTCAAATATTTAAATAAATGCTTTGAGGATTATGGAAATTTTGAAATTTATGTCGTTAAAACTAGTAACATCGTTGAAAACATTAAACCCGACTGCTTAAAATATATATAATTTAACGCTTATATAAGTTTTTTGTCATAGTCAAGTGAAAGCATTATAATATAA
>DWNE01009835.1:0-10672 GCA_018249875.1 Cecropterus toxeus
TTCTGTGTATAATTCTAGGTCATTAGTTATACATTGCGTTCAGAAGCCAACTGATATTTTCAATCACTCTTTAATACTCTATGTATGCTAACTTGATCCCGCTGCTTCACAAGCATAAGTGATGTCTACGACAGTGATGTGTATTCATGTATTATTCTAGGTCATTAACTATCTGTGTGTAAATTTCAGTTACATCCGACCAGTAAATTTTGCGTGAAATAATATCAAATACGTATACCTCCCTTACAAACATTTTCATTCATAACATTAGTCAGGTCATGCAGAATTAAATGCAATTGGTTTAAATTACCTCCTGATTCCAATTGACCTTTAGCAATCAGTGTTTCATATATTTATTCTCTAATATGTATATTTGTGTATTGATAAACACTTACATATATGTATACTTGTATACATTCATTTACTTGATCTATCATATTATTAATTATCGCCTTGAAGTATCAAATTAATGTAATACGTTATAATAAGATATAAAATTCTTCGACGTTAGGGGAATACGAACGCAAGTAAATGCTCTTATTCTTGAGATATTTCCGGAGCGCTATGACATGTTGAAGATCAACAAAAGTGCAAAAAGAGCTCTCTTTCAAAGCTAGCGACGCATTGGCGTACATCTTAGGTGTTCCAAAATTTCATAATCGACGGTGACTACTTACCGTTAGTATTTTATTACATATGTCTGCCTTATCGCTTGGTAAATATAAAAAAGAACAAAGAGAAAAAATAATGTCTTATTTAAGTCGATTTGTTTTGAAATTTAGTAATGTGTAAATGAATATTAACTTACGATAATTTTAAGTACCTATAGTAATATAAATTATGTATATATATATTTTAATGTTTATTATAAATCCATCAACGTCAGTTAGTTTGCATAGTTCTGGTGAGCTGTTTTCTTTTTAATATTTTCGTCATATAAGATAGTATAATCTTAATAGCTTCCTAAGCAAAGTTACCTGTTGATATCACAGTCTCAACAACCAAAACAAACAAAACGTTTGTGATAATCCCTTCTGATTTGTTTTTATCTGATTAAAATACCAAATGAGCCTAAGTGGCTACTGCTGCCCATGGACATCTGCAAGCAACTTCATATAGAACAGGAGTTCTAGCTGAAGCCGATCACAGTTGCGTTGCTACTCCTTAGGACTAGGATGATCGCCTCATATATAAGTGAGCCGACAACCAAAGTCAGCGAAACGCAAGAATTGCTTCACGCTAGAAATAGGTGTGGCGGTATGACCTCCCCGGTCGAACTATACTGGTTGTAGCAAATTATTATCACAATGTCAGTTTTGTATGAAGTTATATTACTTATTGTATCATAATTATGTTAGATACATATCAATTTTACCAATTCAATATTCCGATATTATCGATAACAGATAAAAATCATTACCTTTTATCTTAAGACTGAATAAATCTCATCATAAATACGTCTCTTCTCATCGCAAATTACATTTGATTGGTGAGCAAAACTTGCTAAATTGCTTAACGACTGCCTTTATTATTGGTAACGTTGATATAATCATACTACTTGGGGCACAGGGAATTGCGTCTTAACTGGACTGTGGAATATATATCAATGCTACATATCTTTAAGATGATTTGAGATTTATTAACACTTAATGTTGTACATCCTGTAATTTAATATTAATTTTAAAAAATGCAATGTAAATAATGTTTTGACGGATTTAAAAGAATATTGATATGATCAGGCATTTTTGTGTCCAATTAGTTCTTTAATCAAAATTGTTTTGTAATGATTGAATTTGTGTTATGTTATGCTGTCTATCACTATGTGTGATTGATAGCATTGTGTATGTGATTATAAATTAAGTAGCCCCTGATTCAAAAACTTGATGAAGGCATCAAATGCTTCTCAATTTATTGGATTCGACCGATCTAAATAATCCTATCATTCAAACACATCAAAAAGCACTTAACACATGTTAATGTTATACTTGTCGTCAATCCGTTATTGTCCTACTTTTGTTTTTAGGTTTAGTCCTCTTGCTTCTAGTTTTATGCCATAGTCCATGCGAATTATTTGACTTCAATTTTGAGAATTTTTAGAGAACCCTCAGGTGTGTCCGTTTCTTTATGATACATTCCTTCACCGTAAATCGGAAATTATTAATATCTAATACTTGAACTGGGACTATATATGATATAGACTATATATATATAATACTGGGACTTGAACCTTAGACCATTAAGTAACCGAGATCCAACTATAACGCTATCACTGTTGCACAGTTGTGACCAATCGTGAAATTTGAAGTAAGTCAATTATATAAGGAAAAGGGAGACGTGCAATGAATTGCAAATCGATTTTCTACTCGATATTCTATAGTCGTGATTGGTCAATTCATTCGTTCAGTACCAACACCATCGTGATTTTTTGTGAACGGTCATTGGCCGCGCGTTCATTGCTCACTGCCGGTTACGCAATCTATGATTTCCTGTACATCGACGTCTCGTTGCTGTATCCACACTTCTTGTTCATTCTCAGGCGGTAATGGATCATCAAGGTTTTGCGCCTCGTCCAAAGCTACTTTTCCGGTTTTTTTTAGGAAGTGCTTGTAAGAACCAATGTAGGTGTCTAGTGAAACTGGGGATTCGTACCTTCGTTATCTAATGTTTTTTCGGAAATGACGAAAGTTGTTGCAATTATTTCAACTGTTATATCGTAATGTTTCGTAAAGCTTTAAATCAAGCAACATTTAAGGACTTAAAGAACATATAATGTTATAATATAAGAATAGTATATAATGGGAACCGTGTTGGATTAGATAACAATAATCGAAGCCGTTGATAATGTTCGACGTGAACTGTGTTCTTTGGTTATTCAAGTTGTAAATACCTAGTCCTTTGATGAAGCAAGTATTTCACCTGATTCAAATAATCATGAGTGCAGGAATACGTGAAAATAATCCAAATAGGATTGTTGTTCCACTTGACGTTATCAAAAGATGCGTTACTGCTTCTGAGGACTAAGTTGAAATTATGTAGGTGAACGCTCCAAGCCAGTACCACTGCACCCTCATCTTGGCATCGCTGGTTTAATAGATGAGAAAATAGTGGACAAGACTAGACTAGTAGAACTCCTACTAGTGTTGTTGGTACAGATTATAGGATACGTAAACAATATACATTTTGTTGTTATGACATTTCCTCGTTTATTGATTCGGGGTACAGCGACAGGTGGGTGTGTGACTCACATTAATTTACCATGTTCTCCGAAACGTTGGAGGATTTGAAAGTCTTCTGACTGCTGCGGGATCGCGTTTCCTTGTTTGGCGGCAATTATACAGGTTGTTGCCCTCACCCTTTCCTTTTAACACAAATGTTTCTTTGTATTTGGATAGGGCGGATTATTTAACCCTTCATGGTTTTGAACTTTTTTCGGCGATTCTTTTGAAGGTGAAAATTTGTGTAATCCGATTTGCGTAACGAGCTCTCGGCTAAGCTCATGACTTTATTGTTGTTCTACAGTTATTCCTTTTTTTACTGTTTCTAGAGTTTGGTAGGAAGTAATTGAAACAGATATTTGAATAAACAAAATGGCTATTAGTTCTATGGAGATTTTATATGATTATTTGTAATGAAGACTTAGCGATTTGTATTTGAAATTAATCATTACACTCGCTACTGTACTATGACAATAATAGATCCTTAAAAACAACTTGACGCAAATGCATTTCCTCTCATCTGGCGGATGCTGTGTTTCGCCAGGTGCGCTCGTGAATTCATCAACAACTATGAACCTTGTTCCATTTTTATCATCAAAACTTGTTTGTGTACATCTGTTACTGCAGTTCTACTGTTTTATACGTGTATCTGTTTTGGTTAGGTGCTATAAGTCGAGTTATATGGATGATGTTTAGTAAATATTATTTTAAAAGTTCCATCTATCAGACCTTTGGAATACCTACACTAGAAGACACTGCTGCATCTTCTTACCTGCTTTTGTTACTAATTAGATTTCAAAATACATCATAATAATGGAAGGTAAAAGTGAAATATATGTGCATCAAAAATATTGCTTTTTATTTATTTATTTGTACAAATATATGTAAGTGATAAGATTGTATATGTACATAAAACAAGTATAAGATTATTATGGATAACATTTAAAGGTAAATTTGAGTCCACTAATAGTTTAATTCTTGGATTTATTTATGAATCATTAGCCCAAAATTAGTCATAGTTGAAAGAAATTAACTGTCATATCACACGTTTCGCAAATCATTGGCCATATATAATATTTGTAATTTTACTATTACTTACTACTATCGTCTGTGCTTACTCAACTGTAGCACTTCCATTCATAAGTGCAACTAGTTATTTCCCACTGAATACTAAGTTTTTGTTGGCAGTTTTTATGAATGTGAATAACCAACCCACTGCTTCCACGCATTGCCATATTTGAGTTTTTCGCACGCCACTTGAATGCAAACACGCATCCGGCGTTAAACTCTTTTGTTGGCGGGGAAAAAATGAATAGCGAACGGGGCTTTGCTTTCATCTTGATGAAGATTTATGTTGTTGTTATTGAATTTTTAATAACAAATTCCCAGTGTTGCTTTCTGGAGAACTTTGTCAAGAATTGGTACATCTGTCTATTCTTGACAAAGACCTGTAATGTTTATTGAGCTTATTTTAAACGAAGTATGTTATGTAATCATCATAATATAAAACGCCTAAAGATGTTACAAGATTGACTTTCCATGTTTATGTATCTTATTGCATTTGCGGTTTGCGTTATACGGATTCGTGCGATTATTAACACTCGATTTTAATGATTGTTTCAATTTGAATCTCAATTCGTTTCGCGATCTCACTTTATTTTTATTAATTTTTAGTCCTCATGTTTATGATTAAGATGCATTTCAGTTTGGTTCTTTATTGTTTAACCTAAAGAATATGTATATGTTGTGCGCCGTCACCCTCCTGATTGAACGTCTTTTCTTATTAATCCGATTAATAATTGCCATCATCATAGATTTCATAGAGTTAATGTGTGTTGCATTAAATATTACGCCGTGCTTTTCGAAAGGGACCCTTTGAAGGCGTAAAATTTATGAATACTAACATACTGATAGCTTAGTAAATAAAGGAAGCAAGTGTTTTCCATATTAAACGCCTGATTGAACGCATGTTCTTATGCATGTAAACAGTAATTTTCGTATAAGTTGTAGATACTTCAAGTAGTGGTTTTTTTGTAGATCTTTATTGGTTCAAAACAGAAAATAGAAATAGATTGTGGTTTTTATTATTGGTATTGGTTGTTTGGCGGGTAAAATAAGAGAGAATGTCTCGTACCATTGAAGATGAAGTCTGCAATTTCTTGAGCTTAAATCTCAATTCGACTCATTTCGCGACGTCACGTTTCGTCCAAAGCGAGTCAAAACAGCGTCTGATTGATCGCTAGTTCTTACTTCTTCTAACGGTAATTTTGTTATTGGTCAAAATAGTTATTTTATTTCAAAAAAAAAAATGTTCGAAAATAAAGGATAAGCCAATTTATCCATCTATAAAATAAAAATGAAAGTCTCGCGTATTCAGATATCGCATATGTTTGTAAAAAAATGTTGAATAGGTTGTGATTGAGTTGATGTATTTATTTATCTGTTATTGCATTTATGTATTTTAGCATCAAATCGAAGCATATCTTGAGGTGACATTTGGTCTTTAATCTGTTTACTCTATCAAACGTTATTAAAACTTAAATTTAAGTAACATTTATCAGAAGCGGGTGGAATACAATACAATTAATAGTTGGTAACATATTACTTGTTTAGTAAGTGGAGGAAGAAAGGTTCGCTCCGCAAATTTTTTCGCTCGAATCTCATTTCGTTTCTTCCGCTTTTTGTCCCAAGCGAGCCGGTTACTCGACATCACCCTGATTGAACCGCGACGCCAGTTTTTATCCGTCCCAACGGTACTTGAGTTGCTCTCAGCCGGCTAGGTCGAAGTATTCAAGAGATTCTCGAGTAAGCTAATAAATCCCAGGGTGTAAATATTAATGCAGGGAAAGGAAATTCCTTTCTATAGAATACTGTTTAGTTTAACTTTTTGTGTATTCGAAAAGCTAAAGTGTATTTCCCAGTGAAAGGTGTGTTTTATGTGCATATAAAGGGCTGTATGTTTTGAGTTAGCCGGCTGAATTTTTGATCAGGGATCTAGGACCAAAATAATTTGAGCAAGAGACCTCCTTTTTCCAAAATGTACGGGCCTCAGAACTCCATAGGCTGATCGTGAAACTTCTTATCGACGTATGAGGGAAATTTGTCGTTATTTTTCTATTTCTAATTGATACAAATACTTACTAATTAAAAAATGCGGTTGTTCGATTGACGCTTCCGTGTAATAAATAGACTATGTTCTATTATGTGTAATCAAACTCAAAGAAATAAAATATTTTTTTTTTTTACTCATACATTTCTTATAAATTAGTAATATCGAAATCACTAACGTGTTATAACGAGTATGCTGACAGTTGCTTCAAAGTAATTACAAATTCCGATAACACATTTCGTATTGTTTCAATGCAATAATATTAAATCATCGCTAATATGTTTTTCATGTCTCAAACTCAATTATTATGGAGAATCGGATCGGTTCTTCTCAAATAGCGCGCGTCGTTTTACGTTCAGCCAAAACACGTGTATTGTACTCATACATTATGTATCAGTGTTTGTCAAATTTGACGATATTTTTCCTGCTGGTGTTCTTCAGAGGCCCGGTAAAGAATAGGTTCTATCAGGTGTAAACGTCCATGGTTCTTTCTAAAATACACACATTTTATATCATATTCTACCTCTCGATACACTGTAAATTATTTCGTTTTTATTCCTACCCTGTTTCATGAACTCTGAGATGAGATAAGAATCACATTCTCAAGATGCAAAATTGGAAAGCTAGAACAAATACATAGTTTTGACAAGGAACAAGTTATGATTAAACAAAATAAGTTTAAGAACCACTGTTGTAAATTGATACGCCTTGTCTCAAGAACTATCTGATGCAAACCTCCGTAATCGCAGATTGTTTAATGGTACTTTGACTCTTTTATCCACATGACAAGACCCAGTTTTGATTGCTGCAGGAATTGTGACACTTTCAGCCGTTCAGATGTTGGTACAAATTCAAGTTAAAAGTTACGCTATGTAATTAGTGTTATGACACTAATTACATAGCGTAATTTTTAACTTGTTATTACTTATATACTTATAAGTTATAAGTGACTTATAAGTTATGACTTATACTACTGAGCCCCGTGGTCCCATCCACGTGAAAAAAAAGTAACATAATTGTAGAGATTTGAATAGAAAAGTAATAAGTTCAAAATATGAACTACAATCGACTCCTAAATTCATTAGTGTTGTTTTGATACAATATGAAACAAATTGACAAATTAAAAATTATGAAAACTTTGTTATATTCTCTGACCTCGAAACTTTTTTTTGAGGATTTTTTTTAAATACAACAATTGATATAAAAATGCCCGTATTAAAAATATTTAATAACCTACATACACGTCACGTACATACATACATGATGATTCTAAAACAATTGTTTACTAAGCCAATTTTATAATCAAAATTATTCCCTTTTTAAAGTGCACATGTACGGCCATACTTTTTTATAACTGTCCTGGATTTTTTTTTGGATCGATATTCGGGTCTGTTTAATATTCTCATTATTAATGTCTCAGGTTTACGTCTTTCTCCAAACTTGAAAAATAATCGTCTACAAAAACTAAAAGATCAATTTGAATATATGTATGTAGGTACATTTCAAATTAATTTATTTCCTTGTATACGGGTATTGTTCTTGAAATTATTGAAAAGGGCAGAGATTTGTGCAAAAGCTTAACAAAAGATCATTTTACTAGTCCTAGACATGTGAACATGAATGCAACCCTCATAACAGGCCTTTACATCGTTTTGTGAGGGATTTTACGAAACCTGATGCCAGTAAGCATTACCATTGTTTGGAGCTATTCAAATGCGGGCGGAGAATAGGTTCCGGCTATTATAATTTGCCATTAGCGAACAAAAAATGTGTAAGGAAAACATGTGGATGAAAATGTACCATCTGGAGGTCCTAGAACTTTGCCGTGTTTTTTGTACGTCAGCTATTCTTCCTAGCGTCGATCGTAGTCGGCTTTATGCTCTCTTAAATAAATGAATAGGAGGATATACGAATAATATAGTGAGAAAGTAATTAACGTTCGTCGACAATTCCAAAATGTACCTAAGTGTTGAGAACAATGTCTTCAATTATTTGTATATAAACAAAATGAAACATATTTCACTTAAGATATCTTTTCCAAATACATATAGTTAATTAAACGGTACCAAAACTACTTATCTTAGTTTAGTCTAGTATTTTTGCGAAACAGTTGAAACTGCGCCGGTCCAGGTGCAGGGTTGGCAAATTCGGTTTTTATTTAATTAAAAATAGGTCGCTGTTTATCTCGAAATATTTATAGTTCCTAATCTAACAAATTAAAAAAAACGTGTATGAAAGCACATTTACACGCAGTTACACTGCAACTACACGCAAAATCTCTGCCAAAATTCAACAAAAGTGTAAAACACTCGAAGATCGACTCGTCTAACCTAAAGTGTTGATTCAGCTCTTATGCATACTGATGCGATATGCAAACATTCATGTGAGTGGCCCTCGATGATGAGTGCCAGCGTTCATTGCACTGCCGAAAACACTTCGCAGGGGATCAACTGGCTGTAAGGAGCTCAACATTTAACAGGGTTGACAATTTGATTGACAAGCATACATTTAATATACAAAATACGAACGATAGGAATTTCGAAATAGGAACTTCGCATGCGCCTTCCCTAATCACAATTGTCTGCATTTTAAACGATTTGTAGTTAATAGCCTTTTCATGATAATTGGAACATTTAAAACTCTAGAGTGAAAACCTTTCGTAGATAAATAAATCGCTATAAGCATAAAGTATAGAGCCATCTTTATTACCAATCGGAAATCCTATGTCTAGGACGTAATTAGAATCGTCTAGATGAACGTTGCGCTTTTGTTTACCATTGACTTTCTATGATCAGTGACACGTGCCTAATCTGTAATTAAGGGGCGCTGTCTAGCCAAGTCGTGTAGCGCGCATCCTGTGTACAGCCTTTCACAAGTGCCGTCGTGCTCGAAGGGTGATTTTAGCGTCAGCCCTTACACGTGTCGCCTTTTCGTTTTCGCCACAGGAGGCTTTGTTCTGCCGAGAGGGTTTGGCGAGCTGACACGCTCTCCGAATTGAGTGACTGCTTTGAATGAATGTGCGCGTGTTGTAAGTCACTTGTGAATAAATCCCGCTGAGATCCTAACATTGAATTGTACAAAAGCATCATTCGGTTCTGTAATGAAATAAAATGTCTTTATTTTGTATAGGCCTAGAGGGGCAATTACAACTTCTCAATTACAATAATTTCTTAACTATAATTAACATCGAATCGAAAACGATCCCACAACAAGGAACTCAGCTGTTTTTTTTTAATTTTTTAATCTATCTTGGAGTTATATAGAGAAAATAAAAGCTAGCTTAAGTATTTATTTATATGTTTTCTCCTTTATCTTATAAGTAACCAGAAATTTTGTCTGTCTTAGTCTGCCTTCTAGAGTCAATATAATGAATGGTTTTGCTTAACATTTTTTAGAATTAAAATATGTTCTATTTTCTATTTGTGTTAACATATGTTCACTTGGCTAATTTAGCCCCTGATTGGTGACTTTGAAGTTGACTTGTTGTAAATTCATGTCGCTTTTTATAAACCATACTTCTTTTTGTGCCATGATTTCAGCTACTTGCTAGATTAGAGCGCTTAACTGAGACTAATTGGTTCGAATAAAATCGGATCTGCTCTTTGTATGAACCGCAGCTAAATAAAGAATTATAGAATTAAAGAATTAAATTATTAAAGAATTAAATTAAAGAATTAAAGAATTATAGAATGGGTTAATTCGTTTTAGATCTATTTTTATTAATTCCATTTAGATTATCGTTTTTATAATTCGTTTTTAATATTTATTTTTTTTAATTTGTTTTAGATGATCTTTTGTTAATTCGTTTTTGATTTATTTTTATTAATTCGTTTGAGATTTACTTCGTGGATATAAGAATGATAATGTTTATGGCTTATTTATTATTAAAATTCTGAATCTTTCCTCTTGATTTCAATTGTTTCAATGATCACATCTTCCAACAATTGAAATGAAGAGGAAAGATTCAGAATTTTAAATGATAATTCATCAGAATGGAGGACAGGGCACAGGAGACAAAAACCTGTACGTCGTTGTCATTATATTTTGATAAATAATGACTTTATTGCGTGTCTTGGCACAATTAAAGAACTGTAATGGTGGCTAGATAAGTCCATTTGCCAGATATTGTAACCGAGTTTATTTCGAAGAATATCAAATGCTGACTCAGTTATCAATTAGTTTGCTTACAAACTGATACCATATTAGCTGAAGTAGGAAACATGAATGCAGGATCCTTGATTGCTTTTCTGGGGATTGAGAAAGTCGTATCATATATCATACTAGCTGTGCCACGCAGTTTCACCCGCGTTTATTAGAGAACAATCTATTAAAAAACAAACAAACATAG